>JAWPHD010017545.1:0-44076 GCA_037043455.1 Cyrtodaria siliqua | reverse complement strand
GCTATCTACACATCTGTGTTTGATAAGGAACATATAGAGAATATTGTCTCGGACAAATTTCGATAATTTTCGTAGATTTAATTTGTTTTTGTAGCCAAAATGCATGTTGTAAGAAAAAAGGGACACCCTTGTGTACTGAACTTTGCAAAAACATCTTTGTTTGGTCTATTGTTGGCGGTCTATCTACATATTCTTAAAACATCGTTAATGTTTTCCTGTTTTACTGTCTAGACAATCAGCATCAACATCAGCGGAAGTTTCTTTTTGTGGACAGGACGTAAACATCAATACGAATAATACAGAAATTATCAAATGCGGAAGATATTTTAAAAGTCTTGGTCTAAGATAGATTTACCTCAATATCTTATGAAATACTAAGCTACTCACCATTATAAGAATAGCCAGTAAACCACCAAATAATACTACAAATTGAAACACATCTGTCCATATAACACTTTTAATACCGCCCTGAAAAGAAGAACAAATGGACCATTGTAATTTGCCTACTGGCCTTTCGCTACTTTCGCCACTTTCGCAACTGGAAATTTAGCATCCATGTCTTGATATAGTATTAGATTATGACGCTTTCCAAAGGTAGCGCCGTGGTGTAATGGTTAGCATTGCGGCTTAGTAACCCAGGGATCGCGCGTTCAATCCCAGCCAGGACCGAATTTGGGTTAATTATCGAAATATAAAGTATTTCCTACCTTACCAGTCCTTCGGATGAGACTTTAAACCTAGGTCTGCTCGCTAAAATGCTTAGTGCAATACAGCGAGGATAAATAAACGCTTATACACACAGACGCTTTCCAATTTTTAATTTATCTGTTTTTAAATGTTATTTTTAAATTATAACAAAAAAAATACAGTTTTTGAGTGAACTGTTTAGGAATATATTTACAACCACCAAGACGTGGCATTTATATAATATGTATTTTTGTTTTTATCCCTATGTTTTCCACTGCGACATTTTAATAAAACATATTTAAAGTTAACGGCATTAACTCTGACGTGCATACATATGCGGAAAACATTGTTTTAGTATTATACATATATCACTTTTCAATGTTTTACCATTGTTGCATAAGCTTATCTGCATCTTTTGCATCTCCCATCGCAGTAACGTTACTCCTAACGGGATTGACTTCCGAGAGTTTAGATAGGAAAAAAAGTAAACTTGTATGTTATAGTGTGAATGTGCACTAACCACTGCTGTATATGCAGTACCAGCAATACCAGTTACGTGCACTCACCACTGCTGTATATGCAGTACCAGCAATACCAGTTACGTGCACTCACCACTGCTGTATATGCAGTACCAGCAATACCAGTTACGTGTACTCACCACTGCTGTATATGCAGTACCAGCCATGCCAGTTACGAGTACTCACCACTGCTGTATATGCAGTACCAGCAATACCAGTTACGTGTACTCACCATTGCTGTATATGCAGTACCAACAATACCAGTTACGTGTACTCACCACTGCTGTATATGCAGTACCAGCAATACCAATTAAGATGACAGATATCCACAATGGCACTCCAGAAACTGAAACAAAATAAAATTTGAAGGAACTACAATCTTAATAAAATAAACATAGCACTTTTCATTAAATAAAGGGTCTCACCTCTGCTGTTTCTGATCCCATTTGGCTTGCTATTGCACTTCTTCAAAATTTGATATAAACGATCTGACCAAAATTGATGAAGTTCAGACGAAAAATGAATACTACAGATTTAACAATGCAAAATATTACATTTACAAAAAAGTTCAACTCTGGTCTGGTTTGGTTAATATCAGATGGAAAATTAAGGTGCTATAGCGCTAGAAAAACAAAATACAATATAGGTGTTTAAAAACATGAAGGGACATAACTCTGATGTTTCTAGTTCGATATCTAGTGAGCTTTTAATGAAATTAACATCCTGCCGAAACTAGGTCAATATCAGATGAAAAACTAATGAACTAAATGTAGTATTTGGTAATGAACTAAGGGCCATATGTTTGCTGTTACTTGTTTACTCTAGCTGGTTTTCGAACTTCTTTGAGCTTTCAATGTTAAAGTTGCTTTAGTGAATATTCGCCATTGTACTGTTTTTGCCGTACCCTTAACTTTTATTCTCTTGTTGCTATGACTTCTGCCAAGTCACTGAGTACTGACTTTGTGGCTTTCTAGGCATTTGTTTTTTATGTTATATATACATGTTCATTTATGTATTTTACTTATATTGCCTATTAATGCTGCCTTGTTTGTTGGATAATATAACCTGGCGGGGATATCTTTATTTAAACCCCACAGCGGCTCCTTTTTTGGCCACTGACCGTTATAAGGCGGTAGCACTGTTGTCAACCCTTTTGTGTTTGTGATGTCTATTTTGCCTTTTGATCATTTTTAAAGTTGTATTTTGTTTCACAGTGATTGTGGTTGACTGTGAATCTACTTTTCCCGTTCGATCTTTATATCTACTTTTATATGCATGCATGTTTATGTGTATACTGATAGGCATAAGGCATTTTGTCTTCATATACATAATCTGGCCAAGTTTCGTGAAGACAAAATGAAAAAGAAGCTAGCGTGGTAACAAAACAAAACATAGCGTAGTCGACTAAATCAAAGACCATAGCGATGTTGTTATTAATCAGATCTAGATGATTTTCGAACTTGTTCGAGCTTTCAATAACATCTCCAATCTGACCGAGGTTGATTTATATCGGGTGAAAGATGCAGAAGTAGAGTATTAAATAGGCAAACGTAAACGAACGACGGACGACTAACAACGCATCCCCACATAAGCTCATCCGGCCTTCGCTCATTTTTAATACGCATAATTGTCTCATTTTTCCTGACTCGTAATTAAAAAACTTTAAACGAGTATCATTAGAAATATTTGGAAATTGCCGAACACGATAAATATAAACAATATTGCAGACTCGGTATGATTAAGACTGTTCATGTGCGGTGGTGAAAAATGCTAGATACAGTTCAGGTTGAGCAGAACTCAATATTTAAAATGTCAAAAGTACGAGCATTTCAGCCATCCCGGTGGACATGTGATATGTTTATACCATATTCTGGTGTCAGCAGCGTATGGTCTCAGTTTCTAACAAAACGCTTTTCCCAAAACGAGAAAACAACGGGCGAAATTTAGTTGGGAGCAGAGGTTATGGGTATCACGAGTAACAGTCAAACCACTAAAATGCAGACAATATATCCTACGGGTGATTACACACTACTCAGAGCCTTTAAAGGCTGGAGTTGTGGAACAAGTTAGAAAATAAAATATTTCAGAACGTAACACCGATATCTCTATATAAATATCGGGCTCAGCGATCTCCAAAAATAGGAATAACAGTTCTGACTGCAAGCAGGGGGAGACGTTTCACCTGCGCCACAATGCATAGGTAACGCTACCGTGATATATTAAAATAATCTATATATATATATATATATATATATAAGGGTGAGAAAATACATACATCTACAAAATACCTTTCAAAAAGCACTGGATCCCCGAGGGGATACGAAAATGTTGGAATAAATTAATAGATGGGAAAAAAAAACATTTATACAGTGCTATAGTTTACAAAAACTCAAGCGCTTTCGGCTAACGCCTTCATCAGGAGTACACAAACACGAAAATAACAAATACGAAACAAAAAACACTAAAATACACGGCAGTTTAAATAAAACTCTTTGAGAAACAACTTATCGTTTGGCAGTGTTGCAGAAACTGTTTTCTATGAATAGACACTATCGTTTGGCAGTGTTGCAGAAACTGTTTTCTCTGAATAGAGTGTCTATTCATAGAAAACAGTTTCTGCAACACTGCCAAACGATAAGTTGTTTCTCAAAGAGTTTTACACTCTATTCAGAGAAAACAGTTTCTGCAACACTGCCAAACGATAAGTTGTTTCTCAAAGAGTTTTATTTAAACTGCCGTGTATTTTAGTGTTTTTTGTTTCGTATTTGTTATTTTCGTGTTTGTGTACTCCTGATGAAGGCGTTAGCCGAAAGCGCTTGAGTTTTTGTAAACTATAGCACTGTATAAATGTTTTTTTTCCCCATCTATATATATATATATATAAACCTTTTTATTTTATTTTAAGTGGACTGACCATTTATGTATTATATTTCCTATTAATGCTGCATTGTTTGTTAGAGAATATAACTTGGCGGGGATATCTTTGTTTACACTGTCCCGTTTTATTTCGAAGACAATAGGGTCAGAGTGAGGTCTGGTTCACCTTAGAGCCTGGTTTAAACCACCAGCGGGCCTTTTTGCCACTGACCGTTCCAAGGCGGTAGCCTGACCGTTCCAAGGCGGTAGCCCTATTGTCAACCCTTTATGTTTGTGTTGTTGTGTCTTAATTTTTAGTCATCTTTAAAATTGTTGTTTGTTTCTATGCGTGCTTTCATGTTCGACTTTTATATCTACTTATGTTCTAAACTGCCGGAGTGTATACATTAACGTTCGACCTTATTGTTATTGGTCATAGCTGTATAATGGAGTAGAAACAATGTACGTACCTACTTCTAGCGCTAAAGCTGGGGCATACATTACGACAGCCATGTACAATAGCTGAAGATAAAATAAAAGCAAAAACTGATTCAAGATATGCAATTCCAAACTCAACGACGACCATACACACAATCTGTACGACGTTTCACACTAGATTTCATACTAAGAGGTATATTCAGTTAAATATTGGCGTATGCTATATTATCTGCGAAATGAATAAATGCCATTGGATAAAACAAATATATATAATACAAACCGTCTGAACCATTCCAACTATGGACCCAAGAAGCTGGACAGACCTGGAATTGTATCGTCGACCAAGGTACTGAAAATGTATGAATATATGTTCTGTTCTGTAAAAAACATACATACCTATTTCTAACATAACTCACACGTTAATTCAATAATTTCTTTTGTTAGATCATATTGAACGATATTCTTCCAGATATTTTGCTAATGTTTATTTATTTAAGAACTGTATTTTACAATGAGATAACGGGTGTAATTGAATCAAAGCATAACTACCCGAATCAATCGAATGTCAAGGGAAAATATCCAGCTTGTAGGAACTTATGGTGACAGACTGCAGGCATCATCTCTCCGCAATCATCATCTCTCATCACCATAAATCATCATCAACAACCATCATTGTCATCACTTTCATTGTGCATTACCATCAATCATCATCATTATCACATAATCAGTCATAACCATACACATCACCATAAGCATCTCCAATCCTGAGTGTTTCGTCAAGATGGAGCACCTATACGTGTAACACGTCCCTTCATTTTGGTTATATGTTATTTATTTGTCTTTGACTGCTCCACAGCCGACACTTGACGACTGTTGTGAACTGCTATTTAGATAACCCTACGCTGTGGAAAAGAATGTCCATTACTCATCTGCTGCATATAATGTATTAATAGAACACACAGTGCAGGTAGATTTGTATACCATGGAACGATTGTCAACACAAATTTATACGGATTAAGAGTTTTCATTAAAAACTAAACTGCATAATATTCAATTAATAAAAGAAGAAGTACCGAGTTTAACAAAATCAAGCCAACGTAATACAAATGCGTAAAACATTATCTTTTAATGACACGTAAATTACTTTACTTATTATTATTATTTTCCATTTGTAACTTGTCTTGTTTCAGACGGTGAGGAAGCCATGCGTTTATTATGAAGATTTATTCTAAAATGTGCCTGACGCGATTCCTAAAATGTCGTGGCCTTGTTATGCATAGTACACCAAAAACTGGAAAAGTATATATTTGTCTATGGTTAACTGACTATGAATCATGTAGTTGGCGATAAGCATGCTTTACAACTTCAATTCCAAGAGAACTCGTCTAATAAACTTCAATGGTATAAACACATATTTTGGAATGTTCAAAGGTTACCGTTTTCGAGTAGATCAGTCTACTCATTGTAGAATGCGGCAATATTATTTCCGGGATCTTTATATCCGCGATGTTTACGGGGCAGAATGCAATCGTAAGTGCAACTGCATGAAATCACAAGTACTGGAACTCTTTAAAAGTATTTTCATGGATGAAGATCCATGCATCCATGAATATATAACGAGAAAGTTTAGCGTTACATCGGTTTTATTTATAATGCGGTGTTTTAATTTCAAAATTTATTGCAAAAAGTTCAACAATTAGCAATATTAAGATAGACGATGAAGAGTTTGTCCTTGAGTAGTGAAAAAGAAGCAATTTCAGCTTGTCCACAATGACACTTATAATGATTTCGTATTTTTTTTATCAATTTCATTTGAAGGGTTATATCATTAAGACCTTGGCCAAGTTTCACAATGAACACTACTGACGCATCCATTGCGTAGTTACCGTTTTTGATAAAAACTCTCAGATGTTCACTAATTAAACAAACAACTGTTTGCATTTGTATCAGTTCACAGGCCGACAGTCATGTTTACTAGCATTTACTTATCGTAAGCTTTTTTACGCTTGCGTAAAACCTTGCTTGTTTGTTTTATGTAATAATTCAAAAATGCAATGTAAGGCCCATTTTAAATAGGAATAACTTACTTCATTCTAATAACAAATTACGCACGTGCTGACAAAACATCCACAGAAAGGTAAGACATGAATCTTCTAGGAAAGAACGTATCGACAACGCCGAAAGACAAAAAACAATTTAATGAAACACAGTATTAAATAGTATTAAATAGTAATACCATGTGAAAACCTTTCAAATCGTAAACGATAACAATGTAGTTAAAAATGTGACACAACCGAAAAGATTTAATAAAGACAAAAATAAAGGAACTCCTGCTTGGAACGGCCAATGGCAAAAACAAATAATTATACGAAATTACATTACCTCATAGGCGCTAGTAAGTCTCAATGGGTAGACCAGTGGCACTATCATAATCGCCTGAACAATATTGGCTAACATAATGGCTACAAATATATACGCGCCCATGGTGTTGTACACGTACATATCTATAGGTACACCCAGTACAGAAATGGCCGATTGATACGTAACGAGCATCGACATAGCCACGGGCAATAAATGCATTTGACGATTCCCGAGGAGATATTCTTCGGTCGTTTTTTGTTTTTTGAAGAATCCGTAATACACCCCAATTGCCAACGATATAAGCATAAACGCCACCATGACTACGTAGTCCACGATGTGGAATTGCATGTCTACAACAAAATGTATTAAATTGAAATTTTTAAATTTATTCACTAGAATATATCCGTTATACAATATTTGATGAACAAGTTTGTAAAGATAATATTTATAACAAATGGACCCTAGTATATATATATATATATATATATACATGAATAATTCATCCCATGTTCATGATTAAATTTATACCATAATTATTCTGAGGGACGTGATTACTAATAACTTTGTCGAATACATGAATTTATCTTCACCACACCTAGCGGAGACAATAACCAGACACTAGTTCAGATTGTGATACAAGCATGACATTTTGCACAGTGCCTGTAAATAATATACTCCAAATAAAAAACAACATGAACCACTGTAAATTCGATCATTTTCAAGATAAATTAATTTCTATCTCATTAAATATCTTTTGCTAAGGCTGTGAAAACAACAATCATTTTTGCAAATATTTTTACATAATATGCACTTTTGTTTTCAAACTAAAGATTTGATTTTCTTTCCACAGCCCAAATAAGCTATATCTTTATTTGATATACTGTTGTGGTTTTCAGATGTTTGGGTATTCATAGCATTGTTTTAAAAGCGGACGCAACAAAAATAGTATCTGATTTTTTGAAATATACTGGAATATATTGTTATATGCACAGTTCTTTTCTCACGATCACATTTCTGCAATTCTTGAAATAAGTATAGCTGAAACGCAGGGCAAAGTTGTCCAATATGGTTTCTAGTGGCATTCAACTTGTTTCCAAAACATAAAAGTAGCTATCCCTCCAACAACAATAAAATTGTAGAACACATGTACACCGTTTCTAAACCTACTGAGGACGAGGTCTATATATAACTTACATATTTGTTTGAGAATTCGATCTGTCAACACAGTATAAATGGCTTTAACCAACCAGCCCAAATCCTAACACTGGAGCGCTGAATTAAGAGTTACCAACTCATAATTAATTTTTACGCATATTCAGTCAAGGGTATGCAAAGACCCGTGAACAATCCTATCTTTTTAATCGGCAGATATACATTATGTTATTACCTAAAAACCTGGATAGAGTTTTGATAAGCATTTTTTGTAGTGTGATTTTGCTGTTATTTGGTGGGTTAGTTTCTTTAAAGACGGATTAGGTGGATACCCGAACCTGGTCTAGAATGCGACCATACGAAACCCGATTTATAGGGATTCGATATTTGTTTGTCCTACTTGATTTATTTTACATTAAAACTGTACATTCTTCCAAAACAGTCATATCTGATTACACAATACGAGGGTCATTCAATAAGTTCTAACACTAACGCGTTTTAACAATTGTATGCTCGTTGTGAGTGTTGATGTATGGTACCAAATGAAAGGGAGTTTCAATACCATTCCATTGATGGTAAAATGAATGCTGTATCTTTTGTGTGACGAAAGTTATGGAACATTTAATACACATCACTTATACATACTGAGGCATTTTCGTCCTGAGTTGTTTCAGGTATGTTAATTGTTACTTTTTTAAATGCCAGTTTCTCTTTAAGTACTTGTAGAAGACCTTTGAAATTTCTCATACATTACCAGTTATATCTGTGCATTACACGATTTAGAATTTAAGCATGGTAGATGAAAAGGCATTGTCTTAGAAATTAACATTTTAAGCTAACGTGTAAAATTAATTTAATGATAAATGGACATTAAATGGAAGGGCAGTCTTCTGAAATAGCGTTTTTGGATGATTAATATTTTCACTAAACATTTTACAAAATTCTTCAATAATGCGTTGAATATGAAATTTAAACACTGAAGGACTAGGATTTGTAACAAGATATGAAAACATATTAATACTATGAGAATAATTACGACATTTAAAAGATATTATAACATTTCCGTAAACAAAATGAAGAAAATCGTTGTTATTTCTGCTAAAATTAAGGGATATGCATTCACTCATATCTGGTTTGCAGCAAGACCTTTCCGAATTCTCGACAATTTAATGGATTATGGGCGAATAACAACAGATGGCGTACAAGAAAATTTAAAAGCATAGAATTATTCAAATAATTTTTACAACGTTTTGTAACAAGGACATTTTCGGAGATGCCAGTATCCAAAAGGTGTAGTAGGGGGAGGTAATTAATGGGTATAAATAACCGGACATTTTTCATTTTTGTTGTGGAATTTAAGAGAGCGAACCCAGTAGTACTATAAATACACTACTTTATCTCAGTGTAATAACCAGTTCAAAGGATATATGCCTAGTGACAGAACTTTTTGAAGCACCCTCGTATGTTAAGGCATTCTGCCGAGGTTTACATAGGTTTCTGTTACAGTTTAAAGTATGTTTCAAGTTTGCCATGCGTATGTGTTTGCACTGTTGTGGAATGAAAGTGCTTTGACCTTTGGACCTAACTGGAGCTTTTATTCATTTCTTAGATATGTTGTAGTCATGCAATGCTTTTAAAGACCTTTTGGATAGGGATAGCAAATATTTGCTTATATGACGTGAAGATAAAAGACAAATGGTTTCGTATGTGATTGTTTGATAAAGTATGTCGCATGAACGTCAATTAATATATTAGTAAAGTATTTAGTTATCACGTTCCGTAAAATAGGTATTGTTATAATTTGTACATGAGCACGAACTGCATTATTCATGTATCAGATAAGTTCCAGCTGTCACAAATATTGTTTTTCAAAAGGGTACATTTCAACATATTATAAAGGATATAAGCAGATTATTAAGAAAATACAGTTTAATATTGTGTTACAGTTATGAAATTCCACATCGTAGACTACGTTGTCATGGCGGCATTTTTGCTTATATCACTGGCAGTTGGGGTGTATTACGGATTTTTCAAAAAACAAAAGACGACTGAAGAATATCTTCTCGGAAATCGTCGAATGCATTTGGTGCCCGTGGCTATGTCGATGCTCGTTACGTATCAATCGGCCATATCTGTACTAGGTGTACCGATGGAGGCGTACACGTACAACAGCATGATCCTGTACATATATGCAGCCATTATGTTCACCAGCGTTATTCAGGCATTTATGATTGTACCACTGGTATATCCACTGAGACTTACTAGCGCATATGAGGTTTGTAGTTTTATGTTTCTATACTCGTTTTGCTGCTGACAGAAAAACACTTTGTTTATATGTTGCAACTAACTGATTTTGATTCGAATACATTAACAAGTTGAGGCCAAACAATTGTGCATTTTAGCTGTAGATTATAAATACAATGCTTTCACTAAAAATAAATCAAAAATGTTAATTATCGCCAAAACAAAAACTATAGTAATCGTAAGGAAACAATTCAAGTATATGTTTAACATATTTGCTTTTATGGTTACATTGTCTTATTAATATACATAAGTAGCAACTATTGATGAGTTCAACGTTCATATATGGATACTGTATTGTAAACATTAATTTATAAATGCGTTAAAGTTCCGCGTACATCGGGCTATGGGGCTATGGGGCGTTGGTTATGTCGCAATAATAATACATTCCGGCAAACAAATTCAAAACAACCGGTACTGTTGTGTAGAGGAATTTATATGTAATTAGAATGAATTTCCTTTGTATATAACAACATTTCAGTACCTTGGTCGACGATACAGTTCCAGGTCTGTTCAGCTTCTTGGGTCAATAGTTGGAATGTTTCAGACGGTTTGTATTATATATACATTACACATTTATTTTACCCAATGCCATTTATTTTTTTATTAGACCCCGTGTGGTTGCCGGGGTAGAATAAAACCACTGCAATCTCAAAAACACTCTGTCACATGCAGAGGGCTAGACTCCCACCATTTATTCATTTTGTCATTTTTATCATGCGCATTCAAGGTTTTTATCATGACACCGCTTATGTAAACGTGTAAGAAACGTGGTTCCATCTTAAATGGAGTGTCTACTACAAAATTTGCAGCAACTCTGCAGGTAAGACGGTTCTAGGCCCATTCTCCATATTTTATCTTGATGTAAATGGAGGATGAGCCTGGCACGTTCATTCCTGTTAGGCGCCATATAACCTTTCATGTGTTGGTGCGCAGTAAAACCCAATTCAGTTCAGTTCATTTCCTATGGTTAGGGTTAGGGTTAGGGCTTATCCTTCTGGATAGCGGTTTGCGGATAGTAAACATTTGATAATTTTAGAAGAGCGCTATTTTAGAATAGTCGGTGCGACTACCATATGCCGCCCTTCGGGGGCATAAAATACGACAGTCCTTCCGTCAGTCCGGCCGTCTATCAGTCCGTCCGTTCGTCCGTACCATCGTGTCCGGTCAATAACTCTGTCATTCATGGACGGATTTTCAAATTACATGGCACAAGTGCTCACCACAACAAGACGACGTGTCGCGCACAAAATCCAAGTCCGCGGCTCCAATGTCAAGGTCAGACTTAGAGGTCAGAAGATGCTTTATGACGCTGTATTTGAATGAAGTCATATAAGTTGTGTGCGGGGTATAACTTTGTAATCGGTTGAGGTATTTTCATATAACCTGGCAGAAATGTTCACAATAAGAAGATGACGTATCGCGTGCAAAACCCAGGTCTTGTGGAAATACAGACAAATACTTGGGGGCATTTGTCACTTACAGTGATCTATTTCTCGTTTATCTATATTTGTATGGCCGTCCTTTTGTTCGTGCATATTTTGTAAATGGTCTTTGTTTTGTTTTTCAGCTGTTGTATATGGCCATCGTAATGTATGCACCAGCATTAGCACTAGAAGCCGGTGCGTACTTTTAAAATTAACTTTCATATTCTGATGTTTTAATGCAGCTTAGCTCAACAACAATAAAGGGGGAGGCGAAAGCAAACAAAAAACAACAACAGAACAATAACAACAACAACAACAACAAAACAACAACACCAGACATTTTTTTTATCTAAACAGCAATCTCTCCTTTGGCCGTTTAGAACGTTTACACCATTTAAAACAATCATGTTTTTGATACATTAAACGTCATTAAAACGTCATTAAAATATGTTTATAGCCTCCACTAGAGTGTATACATAGTTATATTATGCAGAATATGTTTCATCACAACTGAAATGTTATAATTGTAGATACAATTGAATAATTTTAAATAATTGTATTGTCATTTAGAATTTATTCTGTCTGTGTTTGCTTGCGTGTGTGCAAGAGTTCGTGCGTGCGTGCGTGCGTGCGTGCATGCATGTGTGTGATTCTAAGTTTTATTCTATGTTTTATAACCCCTCCGTCCATTGCTGCACGAAGAATCCCGTCCATACAAGTCATTTAATTTTGTTTCAGTTGCTGGAGTGCCATTGTGGATATCTGTCATCTTAATTGGTATTGCCGGTACTGCATATACATCGGTGGTGAGTACAAGTAACTGATATTGCTGGCACTGCACATACATCGGTGGTGAGTACACGTAACTGGTATTGCTGGTACTGCATATACAGTGGTGATGAGTACACGTAACTGATATTGCTGGTACTGCATAACCAGCAGTGGTTAGTACACGTTACTGGTATTGCTGGTACTGCATATACAGCAGTGGTGAGTACACGTAACTGGTATTGCTGGAACTGCATTTACAGCAGTGGTGAGTACATGTTACTGGTATTGCTGGTACTGCATATACAGCAGTGGTGAGTACACGTTACTGTTATTGCTGGTTGTGCATATACAACAATGGTAAGTACACGTAACTGGTATTGCTGGTACTGCATATACAGCAGTGGTGAGTACATGTAACTGGTATTGCTGGTATTGCATATACATCGGTGGTGAGTACACGTTACTGGTATTGTTGGTACTGCATATACATCGGTGGTGAGTACACGTAACTGGTATTGCTGGTACTGCATATACATCGGTGGAGAGTACACGTAACTGACATTGCTGGGACTGCACATACCGCGGTGTTGAGTACATGTAACTGGTATTGCTGGTACTGTATATACAGCAGTGGCGAGTTCACGTAATTGGTATAGCTGGTACTGCATATACAGCAGTGTTGAGTACACGTAACTGGCATTGCTGGTACTGCATATACAGCAGTGGTGAGTACACATGACTGGTATTGCTGGTACTGCGGTGTTGAGCACACGTGTTGAGTACACGTAACTGGTATTGCTAGTACTGCATATACAGTTGTGGTGAGTACACAAAACAGGTATTGCTGGTACTACATATATAACAGTGGTGAGTACACGTAATTGGTTTTGCTGGTACTGCATATACAGCGGTAGTGAGTTTCACGTTGCAGCATTTGTAACAGACCGTTTGATCTTGTGTCTTCTAAAGGCTCGGCAGTTTACTGCCGGTCCCAGATTCAGAAAACAAGTGTATTTTAGTAAGAATACCGGGACGCAGTCAAATTGGTATACGGGCATTTTATGGGTCTTCTACTACTTGAATTACGTATCAATTTTAGGGATAGTCTACACATTATGATTTGCGTCTGCGCGTTTTACTGGTTATTACTACAAGAATTAGATTTCAAGGATATAGTGTATAAATCTGTTTTCAGCATATTCCAAATCGGTATCGTCACTGATTATTGACTAATGTTATAAGAATATTATAAAGTAAATTGTGTTTGAATATTACTAACTGTTTGTGAGTACAGCTATGTATGTATCTCTTTTTGGTGCTGTCTGATTTTAAAACAAGCACCACCACCTCTTCAGTCATTAAGCAAAGTTGATGAAACTTTAACTGAATCATCTTTTAAAAAGTTTGAATAGGTCTGCTCCATTGCTACTTATTCTCATGAACTACTGATCATCAATAATAAAAAAACTTCCTACATTAAACCCTTTCTTCTAATGTAAATTTGCATTGCTAAAACCCGAGATTACCTTCACAGACGCTAATATTTTAATCCCATTGCTATTATATTATCATTAAGTTGTCTTTTTGTTTATAACTATGATAATTTGCCAATTTTTCATATTCTAACCATGATATTTGCACAATTCCTCACATTCTAATCACGAAACAACATTCTATTTAGTAATCCATTACACATGCTATTTCAGATGTGTAACATATTCATTTTATAGCATTATACAACACAGATGCCAAAATTAAAAACATGTTCATTTTGTCTCATGATGACTAGTGTTTTATTTGGGCAACTTGAAGAGGAAATAAAGAGAATAATAATTAAAATCAAGTGCTCAAATCTTTCATGATAAATGTGTTTTGATTGTAGACAATTACAAATTATGTAACGTGTACTCACCACTGATGTAAACATTCTAACATCTACACACTGTTCGTTTATTTTTATCATGTTCATTCCCCTTACTGTTTTCTTAAGTAACTGTTCGGACTGGCTTGTGATATTTGTATCACTGTTTTCTTGTCCAAAATTACCACGTACTAGTCGTTTAAATGCCCACGTCCAAAACCACTCAACGTTTTAATTTGACTGCGTTTCAAGCATTTTAACTTCATAACCTGAGTTCTAAGGTTACGTACACATAACTGTTAGCGGTGATATCTTTATTTACACTGTCCGGTTTTATTGGGATGACAATAGGGTAAGAGTGAGGTTTGGCGCACCCTAGAACCTGGTTGAAGCCCCCAGAGGCCTTTCATGCCATTGACCGTTCCTATTGTCAACCCTTTTAAGTTAGTCATATATTGCCTTTTAATCATATTTGTAGTTGTTGTTTGTTTATGTGCGTGTTTTTGGTTGACTCTGGTCATTGAATGCATTTCCTGTTCGACTGTTATATAACTTTTTACACACTTAGGAAGGTCCTTGGTCATGATCACTTCCATAAAATCTTTTCAAACTTGTTAAAAAAGTTTATAAAAGTAGGTTATGACCCTATAATTTGCATCCCGGTTGATCTAGTTACATTTCGCCACTATGCTTTCCTCTTTGATTGTGCGATGACTTATGAAAACCCCACCTTTATCCTCCTAAACATTTAAGGGAGATTGACGTAAATCTATTTTGATCGGCTTTATATCAGATCTAGCATAGCTTTATCTGTTTTTATTACTGACTGATTTTCAGGAAAATTAAATGTTAAGAAAGCGTCATTATGCCAAGATGCGTCATAAACTAATAACATCAGCCCGTAGCTACAACAAGAACAGTAATCAAATAGCAATGGACAAATACACGCATATACACGAACATTTGTGTTTATTTCAGGGAGGTATTAAAAGCGTTATATGGACAGATGTATTTCAGTTTGTTATATTATATGGTGGCTTAATAGTTATTCTTATTTTGGTAAGTAGTTTTATATCTTATTAGACATTGCTTTCAATAACTATCTAAACAGTTTAGGGCAAGACCTTGAAACATTGAAAAGTGTTTGGTTCTATGGTATTAGGTATTGATAGGTTTAAAACAGCGTCTTGTCTCTAGCATTGTCATCTTTGTTTGGATAAGTCTTTGATGCATTAGCGTTGTTTGGTATGTGATATAGTTATTTAGTTCATTAATAAATAACCTGTAAACTTCTAAGTAATAGATACAGTATGGTCTCATCGAGGTGTTTAAACCAACCAACGAGATGCGACTATACTCTATTTGTTTTGTAGCATGTCCATTTTCAGCTGTCTGACTTAATCTAATTTCCAGTAACTGGTAGTTAGGGTACACCATTTATTCTAACGGGTGTTATTTTCAATTAAACGATTTATGATTACTTTACGGTGACTTTATGGTCGTTACCTTTAAATATAGATACTCGTGTATATGTGTACTTCTATTGCTTGTAAAGACAGATACCCGTGTATATTTTCATGTCTATGTTTAATTTAAAAAAGAGCTAAACTTTTGTTTCTAGGGTACCATGAATGTTGGCGGCATTACACAAATCATGTCGATCGCAAATAGTGGCGGTCGCTTGGATTTTGGCAAGTATGTTAACTAATAGGTGTTATTGTCTCTCCATAGTATTCATGTTTTTTGCATGATAACATATAACAAACTCGTCAACATATAGAGAACAATAGGTGTATACTGCTAAAATATACTGGACAAAATGAGTTTAGCAATACGTTTTAGCCTAATAGATGAACATTGATAAAATTGTTTGAACATTTTACAAATGCTAGGTGAGGATGGGATCTTCAAAAAGAATGTGTTATTTCATAATGTTCTAAGCGAAGTGTCAGAATTACCTCCCATTATCCCATATAATAAAGAAAGTATACAAAAGTATTACTTTAAACAAATTTAATGTTTGGCATTGACAAGAATTGCCCGTTCTACTATTGTTTAACAACGCAAAAATGTGTTCACAAAACATTGTTATTCCCAAACAAAAACTTTCTAAAATAACCTCCCTTTCCAATCGAATGAATCAAAGAATAAATGGTGTTTTACGGCACGTCAACACATAAATAGGTCATACTGTGCGCAAAAACTGATGAAAGATGAAGAAATGTAGTAGTAATTAAAAATTAATTCTTGTTTATAAATATAAAACTATTTACAAACAAGGTGTGATATGGTAGTGATATAAACTATATATGTAAAGAAATAAAGTATGAAAGGAAACATTTGGAAATCGTCGAACACGATAAGTGCAAAAACGATTGCAGTCTTGACTGAGACTGTTCATGAACGGTAGTGAAAAATGCTTGCTTCCGTTCAGCCCTCTAGCCCCGGGTTGAGCAGAGCTCAATATTCAAGATGTCATTAGCACAACAATTTCAGCCATCCCGATGATGGTATGCATATGACGGTGAACATGGAACCTTTAATGAGGTATGTTTACACCATTCCATGGCCAGCGGCGTATGGTCCCAGTTTCTAACAAAACGCTTTGCCCTTAGCGAGAAAACAATGGGCGAAATAAACAAAATGGAATTTAGTTTCGAGCAGAGATTATCACAAGTAACAGTCAAAATACTAAATTAAAAAGGTAATTAAACAATACTCAGAAACTTTAAAGGCTGGCTGGAGGAGTGGAATCAACTATTCGAAATTCAAGTAGGAAAACAAAGGTATTCAAGAATGTACCACCGATATCTGTAAATATCGGACTCAGCGATCTCCAAATATTGGAATGAATAACAGTCCTGATTGCAAGCACGGGCAGACGTTTTACCGCCGCCACACTGCACAGGCAACGCTACTGTGATATATAAAAAGGTATGAAAGGAGAATTTTGGAAATCGTCGAACACGATAAATACAAAAAAGATTGCAGTCTCGGTTTGTTCATTAGCGGTAGTGAAAAGTGCTTGCTACCGTCCACTCTTCATGTAAATCAACAAATGCCCGTCAACGGGTATATAAACAAGTAAATATACATAAGAACATATTATAATGATTTATGTAGTCTGAGTTCTTTCAGGAAATCTAAAACAAGACTAAAATCTATGGTATCAATTAACTCTTTCATAGTATTAACAGTGTAGTACCTTTGACGCATAGGATCAAACTCTACACACTCCAACAATATATGTTTGACCTTTAACGGTGCAAAGCAGGGTATACATTCTGGTAATTGCTCACCTTGTAATAAATATGGATGAGTATAACGGTTTAATTGAATGGAGTTCATTGTTCACTGACAAATCCCAAGCAGCTTGCCAAAAGTTACGAATATATGTGGTAATACAACTTTTAAAATCAGTATAAGGTAATTTGGATTAGATATTTGCAAACCTAATGCTGCCTTAGCAGCACTATCAGCTCTATCATTTCCACGTATTCCTACATGGCTTGGAAGCCAGCAGAAACCAATAACATTATCAACTATACAAGAATTTTATTTTTCTAAAAGTTGAAGCACAACTGGGTTATAATGTTTCACATTACCCAGGGCTTGAAGAGATGAAAGGCAATCAGAAAATATTACAAAATAGTCATCGTCAGATTCTTCAATATAGTTTAAAGCGAGTTCAGTTGCCTTAAGTTCAGCTGAAAATATAGAGGCCTTGTCAGGCAGGCGGCTCTTTATGCTCTGTTTGTGAACAACAGCTGATGCAGCTGCCTTATCTCCATCTTTAGAACCATCTGTGTATATATGTTGAAAGTTACTGTATTTCGATTTAATTTCATTAACTTTTCTTTGAAAGATAATAGGATCTTTACTGGATTTATTACTATTACAAAGATCAGAAAAAACTTGTTACTTGGCAATCAAATTTAGGTCGATTTCAATGTCTCTGAATTTTGGCTTAATACGAAGACCAAATGGTCGAATGGCTTTCGGTTTTGATCAAAAAGAAGTTCATAATTAGGATTAAAAACAGAATCGAAAGTTGGATTTGAAGGGTTAGATTGTAATTTAATGGTATACTGAAGGGCTAATTTGTGTTGGTTCATTAGCTTCAACATATAGACTTTCGGCTGGTGATGTACGAAAGACACCTAAGGCGAGTCGTAATCCTTGATTATGTATAGGATCGAGCATCTGCAAGTATGACTTGCGAGTCGACCCATATACTATTGAGCCGTAGTCCAGCTTGGATCTGACAAGAGATCTATAAAGTTGTAAAAGTACTTTTCGATCTGATCCCCAATAAGTGTTTGCAACAACTTTAAGTAAGTTTAGAGCTTTGAGGCACTTGGCCTTCAAGTATTTATGGTGTCGTTAATTTACGGTAAAAAATAAGACCAAGACATTTTGTATCATCTACTTCTGGTATTGGTGAACCAACCAGTGTAAGATGAGGTTCTTCATGACGGTTACGCAGCTGACAGAAGTGCATGCAATTAGTTTTAGATTTAGAAAATTTAAAATCATTTTCATCAGACCAGGTCGGAAATTTATTGAGACATTATTGTAATTGTCTCTCCATAGTGTTCATGTTTTTTGCACTATAACATATAACAAACTCGTCAACATATAGAGAACAATCCACACCAGGATTGATGATTTGAACTTTATTGTTAATTTTTATATAGAAAAGGGTGACAGAGAGTATGCTGCCCTGTGACGCTTCATGAATGTCAGACAGGAGTGAACCCATTCGGACACGAAACTGTCTATCATCTGAGCAATTCTCTATAAAAAGTGGTAATCGGCCTCTAAGACCAAGGTCATAAAGACCCTTCATGATACCGTACTTTCATGCAGTACCATAAACTTTCTACAAGTAAAAAAAAAAACCAGCGACTAGATGTTCTTTCTTTACGAAAGCTTCCCCCAATAAACGATTCAAATCGAATGAGATTGTCTATTGTGCCTCGCTGGCGCCGGAATCCACTTTGATACTTTGTTTTCAGTTTGTTGGATTCCAAGTACCAAACGAGTTTCTCATTAATCATTCGTTCCATGGATTATACAACTCGTTAAAGCAATATGGCGATAATTTATTGGGTCCGTATGATCCTTTCCACAGGTTTGGGGACTGAATCGGAGAAGTTTCCTGTCACCCAAGCCTTATTAAATATATCAAGAAGGGTAGAGAGATAGGTTTCCGGTAAATGTTTAATAACTGATAATGGATATCATCAAGACCAGTTGATGTATCATGAGCCTTTTTAAGGGATTCTCGAAGTTCTTTGAGAGTGAACAGTTTATTATATTTCTCCAAATTTTTCGACTTGCATTTCAGCTTCTTCTGTTCTTTTAGTTCCTTATTTTTTAGAAAAGTTGGTTGACAATTTTCAGAAGAATAGTTCTTAGAAAATGTTTCTGCCAAAGTGTTTGTAATATCTTTGGCAGATGAAATATCTCCATGATCAGTTTTAAGATGATTGACACAACTAGAATTACCTTTACCGCTTATTTTACAGACCATTTCCCACGTCTTCTTAAGAGATGAGCGAGAGTTCAGCCTAGATTTCCTCTTGCTATCCTTAATAGTACGACGGGCTTTGGCACGAAAACTCTAAAATTATCTAAATTATTTTGAGTTGGCCGCAAGTTAAAAGCATTCAGAGCAGCTTTACAATCGCTGACTGCATTTTTGCATCATAATCGTACCATGGTTTATGTGGGTGGTTTGGATTTGCCGAAGTTTTTGGAATAGTTTTATCAGCTATATCTTGAAGGGTTTTGGTAAAAAGAGTAGTTGCGTCTTCGACATCCTCGAAAACGGAAGGCTTTAATTGTTCCTCACAAAGAAATTGAAACGTATCCCTATCAGCTTTGCGAAGTTTCCATCGTTGCGGTTTTTTGAGAACTGGTGGGGCGATACTTTCAAGAATATGGGGAAGTGATCACTTCAAAATCGTCACCAACACTCCACGAAAAATCAATCAAGAGCCTTGGATCGCAAATTGTTAAATCAATGGAAGAATGAGAGCCTGTAGCTGGATGTAAATAATTATGCAATTTGTTATCATTAAAAAAATGTTTTTGGCTAAGAAATCCTCAACTTTCGTGCCTTTATAGATTATATCTTTAAAACCCCAGATGTAGTTATGTGCATTAAAATCATCCATGAGCAAAAGGTGATGGTAATTGTGCAACTAGGTCATTTAGATCTTTAAGGTCTAGTGAAGAATTAGGTGGTAAATATAAGGAGCATATTGTTATAACTCTGTGCATCGTAACACTGCCCGCAACAGCTTGCAAATCAGTTTTCAACGCAACACTTCTGTGGTGAGGATATTTTTCGATTCACAAGAATCGAGACTGCTTCAGCAGCTTTATCATTTGTATCACAAATATATAGTTATATAATGAATAGTTTTTAAAAGATATCTGATCAAATAGTCTTCAAGAAAGTTTCTTGAAGACAAAATGCATCAGGGTTGTGTTTATTTAAAAGTAAGCTGATTTCATCATAATTAGGCTTTAAACCTCGGCAGTTCCATTGAATGACCTTATTTGATTTTGATGTTACTACGGTTTACGGCCTTTGGAGTTGGCAGACTTTAGAGACTTTGGAAGATCCAGATTTGCTGGATAATCAACCTGCATCTCCAAGTCTCCAACTCTGTTGTGCAGTCTAATCGGATCATCTGATCCTTTCGACTGCTTCCCTAACCCGGGAGAATTATTTTTCCTTACTGCGAGGTGACGAACTCTTGGACGAACCCTCGGAAGAGTTCGTCGGGTTTCGTGGACACTTGGTTGCACCAGAGTCCGCCGATTTCGAAATATATTAAGTAGATGTAGTACATGTAAGAGCTGTTGAGTATATAGTTGAAGGAGTGCTAGGTTTTGGAAGCCACATTAGGTTTGAGAACCACATGAAGATTATTTGAGAGGTCCACAGTTTGAGTGGCTGAAGATGTTTTAGAGGAGTTCTGAACAGAGCGTTGAATAGTAGTAAACTCGTCGGAGTCTATAGGCCAGGTTAACTAGGTCTGTGCCGCGATAGACCTGGTACCTGGTTTCCAAACTCTACTCACATCGGCGTACGACTTGCTAGATGGAGCGGTTGGAATAAGACTCTCAAACATTTCCTAGCTCTTGGGAAAGAAATGTTCTTTTCAATCTTAACCTTCTGTATTCCCCTTTCGAGCTTCCACTTAGGACTATCCTTAAAGAAAACCCCGTTGGTCTCCTTGCAGTTAACGCAAGAGGCGGGATTTGGGCATTTAACGAAGTCGCTATGACCCTCCTGGCCGCAAAAGTCGCAGCTCGTTTGCATCTTTCTCTATGCTGACCAAAGTGTTGACAATTCAAACAACGAAGATGATTTGGAATGTAGGGGTCAACTGGTAAAACATATATCCAGTCTTGATGGTTTTTGGAAGATTTGGTATGCTGAAAGTAAGCACAAAACTATTGGTAGGAGTGAGTTTGCCACCCCGTCTGGTACTGATGCGCGTTACCTCAGTCACACCTTGAGACTTGAGATTGAGAGTAATTTTTTCAAGGGTGCAGTGCTCCAGTTTCCTGAGTTGAGAGAATTAGGAGGTATCACCTCAACAGGAATGTTGACAAAGGTCTTGATTTTAAGAATATTGTCGGAGTGAGATTTTTTACTGCACTCGACGAGAAGTTTGTCATATTTAAGATTTTCCACACTCCTCGGCTCACCGGCAATGCCGAGTAAAGCCTTGGAGTATGGTGTAGGATCGGGGTCAAAACTACAGATGTAGGTGCACCTATAAATACAAATAGCTTTATTCAGCAATAAAACGTTAACGCACATGCTATGAGTAAAAAAGCTCGCCAAAAGGCCTAGTGCCACAGGGCGAGCAAAAATGAAAGCTTTACCTACCCTATGAGTCAAAATGTATACACATTTGAAATATGCTATGGATTCATTTGTGCTGTAATTTATATTAATTAATATCATGCATAAATATGTTGATATTGAAAATAGTGAAGTAAATAAAGTATTGAACAAATGAACATGATAATAGACAGATGTGTTGCCAAATATAATGTCAGTTATAATAATGCCAATTATATTGGACTTCGCCACAGAACTCCTCAACTATTGATTCTTACGGATTCGGGAAGTAAAGAGTACTTGTTCTGCCCAGGATAAAGTGGATGGGTCTGCAACCACAACTAAAATATCGACCCTCATATATCCTCTAAAATGTGCTTACAGTGACGTAGAACATTATTCAATTGACAACCAACAATCAACCGTCAACTGTTCTTAATCTTTCATTTCATTTCTATACTAGCTCTTTAGACTCGGGTTGAGATGTTGGCTGTGTATATTAATTACAATGTTTAAAAACGTTGATATTTTTTTGTACAAGCATTCAAATACATTATGATATTGTATTGAAATGCGAGGGCCAAATAGGCATCACCTTGACGGTGATTAAAGTGTATGTTTACACCTGTCATAAATCCAGAAATATCGTGTCAAGACGGGTGCAATATATCACCTCAATTTTTCTCGTGTCAAATTTTAAGGTACTCATAGGATTGTAGTTTTGGATGAGGGAGGGTCCAAATAGGCAGCACCTTTGGAGTTGGCGTATGTCCATAGGTGTAAGCGGATGTTTTTAGAACACCTGTCATAAATGATGAAATCTCGTGTCAAGATGTGTACAATACCTCGTGTACAACTGGGATGGAACTTTGAGGTGAGGAGGGGCCTAGTTCGGAATCACCCTAACGATGGTGTGAAGGATGGAAATGTTTTACAACACCTGTCATAAATCAAGTGAAAACGGTTGTTATGCTAATTTGATGAAGGTTGTGTAGAGTTAGTCGCATTTTAACTGTAAAATAAGGGATTACCTTCTAGCACACACCTTTTGGATGTTGGAATTTATATTGTGATAATGTTGTGTGATTTTGTTTTAAAGTACACACATAACCAGTGTCAGAAGATATCACTGGGTGGATTATCATGTACTATGGTATTCCAGTGTCGCAGCACTATATCTGTTACAAGTGGACAGTATGTATATACACATTACACCGTAGAATCACACACATACGCACGTGCACACACACACGCGTTATTTTATATTTCAAACCCTTCTCTCTCTCTCTCTCTCTCTCTCTCTTATTTATTTGATGTCGTCTCTCTCTCTCTCTCTCTTATTTATTTGATGTCGAGTTATCTCATTTCTTCCCACTCCTTAACATGTTCGCGCATTGTCTTATATATACACCATAACAATGGGTAAATAATACCCTGTTTATGTTTTTTTCTTTACATTTTTTATATTTATGTTTACATTTTATCAACAATTTCTAGGCTTGAACATCCAATAATATTTGCAATTATAATACATCGACAGTGAAAGCAGATAATTTACCCTTCTCACATAACGTGGAGTCTTCACGCGACACCACCCATACAGCAGTAAATATGATCATATTCATTTTGTAAGCGGCAATCTGATTGGTCATTTCAAATGGAAAAGTATAGGTGCACCGATACTTTTGTGCGTATGTCTAATTATGGGGGGTCAAAAAGAAAGTGTAAGTGCACCTGTAAAATTGTAGGTGCACCTATAAAAATGTAGGTGCACCTATAAAAAGTGTAGGTGCACCTATATATTTTATGGGTGCACCTACAATTTTATGGGTGCACCTACATTTTTACAGGTGCACCCATAAAATATATAGGTGCACCTACATCAGTAGTTTTGACCCCGATCCTACACCATATTGGAGATTGCGAAAGGAGAAAGCTTAGTAATCGGCCTAGATTCATCCAAAGAGATAATAGTCAGAAATCGAGGCCAATTAAGTTGAGAGATATCAATGTCCGAGTCAGAATTAGAATCGCCCGTAGGGCGTTAAGCTTCTCTAGAATAGAAATTATCCGTTGAATCAGTAGTTTGTGCGTGTTTGTTTCCCATAATGGGTGATAGAAAAATTCATTCTCCATGTTTCTCACCCGCCTTGGAGTCCAACAAGTGGACATCCGACAGGCAATTGCCAAGAATACGCAAAAAGTATACTCATATAAAAATAACGCATCAGACCCCCATATCACCCAGCGGACATAACCCCTTGACTCGAAAGACAAAGTGCCGCACTAATGTTCTGCTTGAATCTTATTTTTGGCACGAGTATGGCCATATAACATTTAGAATTATATGATTAGTCCTAGCGCCACAGCCATAAAGAATCATTTCTACATGAAGTTTAAAGAGGACACAATAAAAGGGGAGTAAGATATTAAACGAGTGGGAGTGAGAGAGATGGGAATTAAACAAGCTAGAATCACATATAGCGTGACAAACCTATTGATCATATCGGGTCAATCTGACCTCCCGTCTAGTTGAAGTCCGGACCGAAGTGGTGTGATGTAATGTGGATATAACTAAACTACCAGATCTCCAGGTGGGGAGTGGTGGGGGCGGTGGGGGGCGGGATCAAGGTGATGTCCTAACCCTCTGCTAAGTAACGAGCAGTCGGTTGATTCTTATCACCTAACCAATGACTGGGGAAGGAGGGGTGTGAGTGGGGGAGGGTTCAATCGAAATGAGAACGATTTTCGATAACCTATAAAAGTAGATTTCCAAGATGTTTGCTTTACTTTTATCACTTGGTTTACAAATGACTTTGTAGCATTATTACTTGCCATATCTATGTCAATTTATCATTGATCCCTAACATAAACATGACATGCATTTAATGTGCTAAATGTATTTTGTTCAGTATAGTATGTGCTGCTAGCAGCGGTGTAAAATAACGGCATGTCTTATGAACAGCTCTGAAAGAGATTTCATGTTGAGTATTTCACCCGATACTCGGGCAGATATTATTGAAGCCTTTAATGACATCTCTCGATATCTGGATGATATATTGAACATTGACAACCCTTTCTTTTCTACTATGGTTAATAATATATATCCTAAAGAACTTCAACTTGACAAAGCTAATATTTCTGATACTAACGCTTTTTTTCTCGAATTACATCTCTCTATTGAAAATGGTGAAATAATTAGCAAAATATATGACAAGAGAGATGCTTTTAATTTTGATATTGTTAATTACCCCCATTTAGATGGGGATGTTCCCCGAGCAACTTCTTATGGTGTCTGTGTGTCTCAACTTATTCGTTTTCCTAGAGCTTGTACTCGAGTAGACCCTATGATGACGTCTACCTAAAGCCCAAAAGGACGGTGACGTTTGATGTTTGTCTGCAATCTTGTCTTGTCATGCCCAATGGTTTATTCTCTTGTTGCTCTGACTTCTTCCAAGTCACTGAGTACCTTTTTTGTGGCTTTCTAGTCTATTTGTTTTATTGATATATACGCGAGCATATTTGTGTTTTACTAATATTGCCTATTAATGCTGCCTTGTTGGTTAGAGAATAGTTCATGGCGGGGATTTCTTTATTTACACTGTCCCTTTTTATTGGGATGACAGTAGGGTGTGAGGTTTGGTGCTCCCTAGAACCTGGTTTAAACCCCCAGCGGCCTTTTTTGCCACTGACCGTTCCAAGGCGGTAGCCCTATTGTCAACCATTTTTGTGTTTGTGACGTCATATGCCTTTATTCTTGTTAACATTGCCATTTATGTCTTTTTGCGTGTTTCGGGATTTACTGTGTTCTATGAAAGCTGCATTTCCTGTTCGACTTTTATACTATTTTTAAATAGGGTCTACATCTAATATCTAAAATAGTCCACTAATTTCCTTCTAATATCACTATATTTATCCAATTCTTACACATAAAAGCAATAAACGTCGAAAAGGAGATCGCATGAGTTCCAAAACCTGGCAAGATTTAAAGGCACGAACTGAAACAGATAAAAGATTCAACTAAAATTTATGCTATTAACATTTAGAAAGTTGTTTAAAACATAATGTTCTAATGTTGCTGCAGCATTGTTGACATTCTATTCAATTTCCCACTGTTTTATATTGTCTCTTCTTTTTCAGTCACCTTCTGCATTAAGTGATAATTACTAAAATGCAGATGTCTTTTGTTTGCAATTTGAATGCACTTCACAACAATTAAAATAGCCTGTACTATTTCCCATCGCACTAACGAGAGTTGTCGACTTATCCCATTGTTTTGAATTTGCATAATTCTTAGAGTATTCACTGATTGTTCTTTACAGTACCAGTTTTGACCCTCGTGTACGACATACGGTATGGTCATTGCTGATTGGTGGAGTGTTTAACTGGCTCCCAAATTGTTGTAATCAGTCAGCGATACAAAGAATATGTGCTATGAAAAGTGAAAGAGATTCGAAAATGTAAGTCTTCTGGGCAGTTTTTTTTAATTACAAATGTATTCCTACTGGATAATTTGTGTTATTATACAAAACTGTAGGTTCGAACATGTAGTAAAATATTACATTATTTTTGGGTTATTCAAGACTGAGCAGAAACAAAGATTGCACATGAAATATATAAAGTAAATAATTTCAAAATAATAAAATAGCAATAAATAAATAAATATACAAATAAATAAACAAAAAATAATACAAATTCCATGTCTCCACAAAACACCATATAGCTTTTTTAGGTTGTTTTTGTAACGTTACATGCTAATACGAACTTACTAAACGCAATAGTTATTTTTCGCTTGAAGATTTAGGCCAATAAAAATTAATTACCTGGTTCTCAGGCCACTTTTTCTGAGAAGAGACGCGGGTGGGCGCATTTTCTTTTACAATTTTACCGTGGTCAACAGACACGCGGGCGATTTTTTTTTTATCCAAACTTTTAATTCCAATACATGTATTGATGCAAAATATCTCGAAATTCATGTGCAATAACCAGTTGGATCAGCTCATCTCTATTGTAGTTCATTACCTTATCATTTCTTCACGACTTATGCTTCTTTCAATCACAATAAGTCCGTATATTTGTATTTATTGCATGTTGTTGTGAAACTTTGTCGATTAGACGCTTGAATAAATCGCCTGTTCTGTAACACCTACTAGTTCCAAGCGTCTCAAGCGTCTGACTCTCCTAGATTGGTACCCGTACGACTGCAACATTCACAAGCTAGCGAGCAGAGCGGCAGATAGTCGGCCGCGCACCAGTTTACCGACAAGGGGATTCCCCTGAGGTGCTTGCATGTAAAAACCGGAACAAACTTTTATGCGGAACTTTTTTTTCGAAATTTCGGTAGCGCATTTCCAATTTTTATTTTATTACTTTTGAGATAAAATCGGCAATGCGGCACCAAAAAAAAGACATGCGGGCGGGCCTGAGAACCAGGTAATTAATTTGTTATGGCCTTACAGTTGTTAACAGACTTTATGATGTTTTCAAACAGACAAAATGAGTTTTTTTAATTTTTTATTTTTAATTTGAATGGTGTTTTAAGTCATTATTTTCAGCACATTTTCGCACCCATAAGAAATCAACTCTTCTTACTACATGGGGTTAAATGTAAAGAAATATTTCATATGATTTATTATCAAACAGTTAAACTAAGATTCATTTGTTTTATAGAGCGGTGTTGTTAAACATTCCTATGACACTTCTTTACGGAGGAATGCTTACTTTGACCGGACTCATGCTTTATGCCTACTCTAGTGTGCATGAATGTGATCCCCTTGCTGCTGGGTATATTACAAACGGAAATCAGGTAGGCAAATACTGGCTGAATTCACCGGCCGTAGATTATATATATAATTTAATGTGCATAAATATGATATCTTTGAACCATGTAGGCAAGTACTAGCTGCATTTATCGGCCGCAGATTGTATACATAATTTAAAGCTTTCCGGCCATGTCTTGCTTCATGAACATTTTTATGTTTATTAAATCGAAATAAATACACAACAATAGATATATACAATTCACACATTGCAATATCTGTGAAAAGCGAGAATACGATTTTATTTGATGACGTAGAAAACTTTGAACAGGTAAATTAATCCAAAGGTTACCTCATTTTCCCGTGCAGTCACGCAGTGGTAAAAGTAGTATCTACGTCATGCAAATAATACTTATTTTTACATACAACTAAGCAGCGAATTTAAATACATGTTTTTCTCCGGGACTATCAAGACATGTTCATATGATGTTTAAGAGTTAAATTTGTTAATTGATAATACTACAAAAAGGGTGGCCATTCATCTTTAATGTGCACGAGTGCAATCCCTTTGCTTCTATATATATCACAAATGCAAACAAGGTAGACATATACTGGCTGCATTCGCCGGCCGCAGATTTACGTTCAAAGTTTAATTTGCACAAATACGTTGGAACGCAAACCAGGTAGTCAAATAATACCAGCTGCATTCACCGGTCGCATGTTAATCCCTGCTTTATTTAGGATACATATATATCTTTATTCAGCAAAATTTCAAAAGGTCATGAAACCCATGAGGATACAAAACATGTATACAAGCTTGATAGCAGGTTAATGCAATAGTTATGTGTACTTATACAAAAGTACTATTTGAAAAACACATAGAAAAAAGAAAAAAAAGAAGAGAATTTTGTTTTTTATCATTATTATTTATACTGTACTCTTTTTTTATATAGTTTTTCAGCGCATACTTTATTTATGCAGTGTGTGTGTGTGTGTGTAATTCTAAGGTTTATAGTCCGTCCGCCAACGAACACGTCAAGGTATACCTGACGCGATGGGCACAATAGAGTCTGGACTTTTAATTTATGCAGAGAAGGTGACAACACATTTAGGATTTAACAACTTTATTTCACCTTTTACTGAAAGCAATACTGCCCTTACCATTTAAAAAACAGCTTTTAATTACTTGATACCCTGTATGTCTTTAAACAATAAAACATGTGTGTTTGGAAATTAATTAGTATTATCTAATTAATTTGGTGACTTTTCTCAAAAGAGTATGCGAGTGGACCTTTGGAAACGGCCGAACACGATACATACGTAATATTGCAGTCTCGGTTTGATTGAGACTGTTCATGAACAGTAGTGAAATATGCTTGCTACCGCTCACGCCCCCTAGCCCCGAGTTGAGCAGAACTCAATATTCATAAAACTCTATAGTACAGAATTTTAAAGGCAAAACAAAAAGAAAAGAAAATACTTCCAGATTTGTTATAACTTTTGGATTTCACCATTTATAAGTTCTAAAACTTTAAACATACTTGGTATGTTTATCTTATCTCATTTTATATTGAACATTCGTTTAATTGGGATAAGAATACTGGACATATCTCAGTGTCGCATGTTATATCCATACTGTATTGTGGATAAAAATGCTGGCTAAATCAGGCTACTCGAGTGTTACTTGAATGTTGGAGAGGCTGGGATGGTGGCTGTTAGAGCAACGTTGAGCAGATGCGTGCCTTTGCCTTTTCTTTTTTTTTTATAAAATAGTGCATGGTATGGTAGCAGTCCCTATACCGCAACTCTTCGAATCCAACCATAGGGCTTCGAGATATTATCACTCCATGACTTTTAGACAGATCCATACAGGAGTTGACTACTATAAATACTCATTTTCCTCTAACTGTTGTCCAATGGAATTCACTCCCAGCGGATGTCGTGCTGCAGAAAGAGCTTGACTCGTTAAACCTGGCTGTCAGCCGCATCCATCACGTCAGACCTTAAGTGCATACGACTGTTTTTAACCCTGCTTTTATCTTTTTATGCTGTTTTTAACACCTTTAAACTGTTTTTACCTCAAAACTCTTATTTATTTACTTTTCTTGTCTACTAACGACGCGCAGCTATATATATATATATATCAATAACGCTAACCAGGAAAGAACAAATTTGAGTGACAAATTAATCAGAAAAACACGTTCCACTATAATTCACCAGGTACCTGTTGTTTTGTACTTAACTGTAATCAAATATAACAAGAAGAAAATAACACGAGAAAATAATTTCACGTTTTACGACAGTAAAGCGTGTTACATTGATGCATTCAACTCTATATTAGTGACGTTTTTATGAATAAACAAACACAAACACCATGATTTCAATGAAGTTTTAATATTCCTTGTATTTGAATTATTTATTGTATTCTTCATCGCATTATTTAATTGCTTCATTTTCATGTTAGATTAATACCATGTAGTGCCATGTTGCTTTATTTATCTTCCAGATGGTGCCATACTTTGTAATGCATGTCTTCAATAACGTACCCGGTGTGGCAGGCTTGTTCATTGCAGCACTGTTCAGCGGTGCTTTAAGGTGGGGGAAACTATTACTTCAATGAAAGACATAGTTGCCCGTCAGTTGCTTACCATTATTGACGTTTTCTGGGTTTACAACTAACGTTCGTCCGTCAATCCGTCCTTTCGTCAACTTCCATCAGATTATAAACCCTTACCAAAATACAAAGCTTGTGGCGAGAATGTGTGGCAATATTGCAGCAAAGTTGCAGCAACATTCCTGCGACATGCTGTAGCAACGTTGCAACAATATCGCTTTTCATATGCAAATTAGTTTCTGGCGACATTGTGGCAACATTCCTGAGATGATCTGGCGACATTTTGGCAACATTCCTGAAATTAAACATTTTGGGACAGACGGACATAGGAACATTACTTATGTTCAGACAAGGGTAAACACTTAATACCTCCCTTCACATTCGTGGTGGAAGTATGTGTCCCTTAATCATGCTTCCTCATGTCAAAGTATTGTACAATGTCATAAAAATATCATGCATATACCCACCCACTCCAAGAACTTGAAGCTACCAGTAAAATAACTTAAAAACAAAGAAACACGGTATTGCTTAAAAACTAAAAAAAAAAAAGAGTCCAATTCAGAGGAGATACTGTTCAACGCAATAGTTGAATACAGACAGAAGACAGACCAAAAGTGATAAAAATAGTTCACTTGAGCCTTTGGTTACTATGTAAAGAAGTTAAAAATAAATAAATGAATAAATGTTAGTTTTTAAAGTAAAGAACGGTCAAAATACAATTACAAAAAGTAGCCGTGAAAACACATTGTAATCCTGAATGTTAAAGTCATTCATAGTCATACCACTGAATGTAATAGCAAATCATATTAATATAGTACTGTCTTTCTTCACTGTACAACAAACGTATTTATTTAAAACAATAACTTTGAATGAAACTCACCTAATTTGAATAGCAGCAGACATAAACATGCAGGCATTGCCAATACAATTTAACTTTGCAAGGAAGGTAACTCCGATGGTTTAAAAATATTCAACCTGTGCTGCCACCTTGCAAATTATTTTCATTATATTGCCAAAAACTTTTCTGTGGCAACATTCTTCAATGTCGCCACAACTTTTACAACATTTTATATGTTACAAGAACATCGCCAGAGATGTTGCCGCTAGCCGCAACAGTATATACACGCATACAAGTAAGTATAAACATCGAACAGGAAATGCAGCTTTCACAGAACACAGTAAACCCCAAAACATGCAAAAAGATAAACAAGAATGGCAATAGTAATAATAAAGGCATATGATGTCACAAACACAAAAAGGGTTGACAGCAGGGCTACCGCCTTGGAACGGTATGTGGCAAAATCAGGTTCTATGGTGCACCAAACATCACACTTACCCTAATGTAATCCCAGTTAAACGGGACAGTGTAAATAAAGAAATCACCACCATGAACTATTCTCCAACCAACAAGGCAGCATTAATAGGCAATATAAGTAAAACACAAAGATGCTCGTGTATATATAAATACAAACAAACAATAGCCTAGAAAGCCACTAAGAAGGTACTCAATGACTTGGCAGAAGCCAGAGCAATAAGAAAATAAACCATTGAGGGCAACACTGGCGCAACATTGCAGCAACGTTGCTGCAACAAAATCATTTCTGTAAGGGTATGTGTAACCCACATTCTCATATAAAACATTAAAAATAAAATAAATAAACGGCCCGACATCTTCATAAACATGGCATGAAAATAATACCGTTATATTAATAACAATTACTATAATTATTACGGAACAAATATTTTGTATTGGTGTACACTATTATTTATGTTATTTTGTTATTGCAGTTCCCTCTCGTCCGGAATTAATTCAATGGCAGCAAACACATTACAAGATATTCTTATTAACTGCCTCAAGGAAAAGTCACAGATCACCAAAACGCTCATTGCAAAACTGTTTGGTATGTATTTGTTTTTATAAAATATAGAATAAAACAATACAATTATAACACATCGATGATCATGTATATATGAATAGTAAAGTGAGACAATGGTCCTACAGAAAGCATAGCACACAGAAGCAATGACATCTAAGGTCCGCAATGCACCATGAATTAAGCGCAAATTAGATATCCAATGAAGAGGACTAGAAAGTAGATATAAAAGTCGGACAGGAAATGTAGCATTAAAGGACCACAGTCAACCAAAAGCACGCATAAAAACAAACAACACTTTTAAAGATGATTGAAAGACAAAACACATCACAAACATAAAAGGGCTGACGATAGGGCTACCTCCTTGGAACGGTCAGTGGCAAAAAGGGCCGCTGGGGGTTTAAACCAGATTCTAGGGTGCACCAAACCTCACTCTTACCCTAATGTCATCCCAATATAACTGAACAGTGTAAATAAATATATCCCCGCCAGGTTATGTTCTCTAACAAACAATGCAGCATTAATAGGCAAAGTATAACCCATACATTATCATGTATATTTGAATATAAAGAAAGCCACAAAGCAAGTACGCAATGCATTGGCAGAAGCCAGATCAATAAGAGAACAAACCATGACGGGCCCAAGGCAAAATTTAAAACAAACATCAGACGCTACCGTTCTTTGGGGAGTTACGTAGATGTTACGACACGACAAGATTTAAGACAAGCATCAGACGCTACCGTTCTTTGAGGATTTAGGTAGACGTCCTTTGAGGACTTAGGTAGATTTAGGTAGAAAGGCACAAAGCAAACCATACAGCAAGTACTGAATGACTTGGCAGACACCAGAGCAACAAGAAAATACATCAATAATGGCACTACAATATATGATTGACAACAGACATTAAACCATTCCTTTCAGGATTAGGTAAACGTTATCATAGGGTCCACAATTTGTCGGGTCATCGCACAATCGAAGAGGTAAGCATAGTGGCGAACTGTAAATGGGTCAACCACAAAACATGCAGTGCGTTGTGAAGTGATGGGGTCATAAACTATTTTGATTAACCTTTTAACACGTTTAATAACGATCGCATGAAAGCGATCATGACCAAGGATCTTACAAAAATTATTATTACAATGTCAGATTGTGGTAGTCCTGGTCGCAGAAAGTTATTAAATCACTTTTATATTTTAAAAGTAAATCAGGGTAACGATTATACAAGTTTGCGAAAGTTTTCTGAAGTTTATGGTAACGGAACGCCTGTAGTAGCCTTTTAGTTGTAACACGTTATATAAAAGTTAGGCCCGTAATAATTGAGTCATAAAACGCTACACCAAAACGAAAACATCTTCATATTATTAACACGATTTTACTAGTCAAAATATTGAAAAATTGAAATTACGCATAATGATCAAACACGTATTCCCCGGAAGATAAACATTGAAAGCGGTTGGGAATATTAGAAAAAGAAATTTATATGTTTAATATATATTATGATGTTAAAACATGATTGTAGTATATTAAAATGTATTTAATTTCAAAAGGATTTAGGCATTTTTTCTCAGTTTCAAATATAAGATATGGAATTAAAGGTCAAACAGGAAATTTAGCAATAAAGGACCACAGTCAACTACAAACACGCACAGAAGCAAACAACTACACTCATCAACAAAAGGCAAGTTATGACATCACAAAAATAAAATTGTTGACAATAGGGTTACGGACAGTGACAAACAAATTGGGTTTAAACCAAGTTCTAGGGTGCACCAAACCTCACTCTTACCCTATTGTCGTCCCAATACACGGGACAGTGTAAATAAAAAATTCCCCGCCAGGTTATAATCTGAAACAAACAAGGCGATATTAATAGGCAGATTATGGAGGTTCTGCATGAAGCAGACAATCGATGGATACTTAAAGTAAAATCAATGGCAATGTCTCATCTATTATTATTATTATCTAGAGTTAAAATGATGTTTTATTAATATGTCTAATGATTCACGCCTTTTTACACCAGTTTGCAAGAGAACGCCAAGACGACGTTACGTCATCCAAGACGACGTTACGTCATCCAAGACGACGTAACGTCATACAAACAAAACAAGTAAAACCGGAACTCTTCGTTAATTTCCGTAATCGTTATTTCCTAGTTTCGGAATCTGACGAAGACGTCCGTAAAACAATCGGAACGTCATTTGGCATTCCCGCCACTGTCGGAAAAGGCCGAGCAATGTTCCGTAGATATTTCCCAGTAGAACAAACGAGCAGATATACAGTGCAGCAGCAGCTAAAGCTTTTCACGCGCACACACCGCCTAACTCACTTTTGCATTTCAAGTGTTTTAACACGAAGTAGTCCCAATTTGCACTCACGTGCAGTTACGCGGGAATTGCAGTTGTCTTTTAAAAAACGTTAGCTTAAGCCAATTTTGAAGGCAAAAACAACCCAGACACTGAATAATGTAAGTTTATACGTTAAACATCCCCATAGCATTCGTTTTGACTACTACTGGCATATTTTGCATAGCCTAAATCACTGTTCAAATGTGAAGATCGGAAATTTTGAGTTTTTTGAAACTGCAAAATTGCCGATTTCTCAAAACGGTCACAAAAAATGTGTAGTCACCAATTTGGCTTAAACTAACAGGAATGATAGATCAGTACCTCTACTACCTTTCCTAAAAATTTCGGAAAAATTCATGACTACACATTTTTTGAGACCGTTTTGAAAGATGGTCACCCTTTTTTGTCACTCAAAACACACATTATTCAAAATGGCGGCTGCAAGCTAAATAAGCAAAACTGAAAATCTAAAACATGAATATTTTCTCCTCTCGGACATAGTTATTTCCTGTCCCGGATAAAATGTCGGTAAGTCAACCTTTAAACACTTTTTCTGCCTTTCCTTTAGCATGTTTACGGTAAAAATCAGCAGCTCTAGACGCTTATTATACTGTACTGTAGGCCTAGTCGGCTGTAATTTGTTGTGTTGATTTACGGTTGAATGAACTGTGGATAATTGCAAGTGAATACTTCACAATTCCAGGATTTAATGAGCAAAAAGACAGACCTATTCATGTGTTAACTATTGTTATGGTTTAGTGTAACAAATACTTGTAGAACATGTACAGCTACTAAAACTGCTACTCAAGCCCGAGTCAAGGTCATGTCATGTAGACCACATGAGTCATGTCGCGTTCGCCTCGATTAGGGACACCGACAGACATAAACAAAACAAAGGATGAAAGGTATGTACATTACTCAGTACTGTCTCCGTTAAAATTTAATAATAATATAGCACTGATGTATTATTTCTATGATGAGACCCTCCCAGTAGGGTCTATTTACTGGGAGGGTCTATGTTCACTGAAAATTGTTCCCCAAAAATAGTTTGCTTTGTTCTCCAAAAAATAATTCCATTTATTTTTATTATTATGTTCCCTTGGCCTTGTTCCCCAAAAATACTACCAATAACGGACAATGTTCCGTTGTTCCCCAAAAATAAATGGCCTTGTCCCCAAACCCCCTCTATGACCGCAGAGCAGAAATGCACCGTTGCCACCTCCCCTTCACCCACCACACCCCAATTAACACATCTACTGTACATGTATAAAAACAACAATTGATTTTTCTTTCAGGGATCTTTGCAGATGTTGCCACCTGTCAAGTGGCATCTCCAAGTTCCAGCTCTAAGACTGAGCCTAGCCCTGGGTAAGCTAAAGCTATAAACTTTTAATATATTTGACCCCTGTGATATAAGTTAATTTAGCTAATGTATTGATAGGGCAATATTTCGAGCCACCCCAGAGAGTGGAATTTAAAAAATGTACCTAAGCTACTCGATCTATCTTACTAGCAAATGTTAACATTTCGAGTCACCCCATAGAGAGGAAATTCGGGAATACATTTCTATGGTTCTTTAACGTGGTTTTTATATTAATAAAATGAAGATTTTAATAAGCTTGAGAAACATGATTTATTTGAGTGGCAGAACCCGATTTGTACAGATTTTTTTATTATTCTCATTAAAGTAGCCATCCCGCCAACAAGTCAGATTTTATAAACATTATGTACACTGTTTCTAAACCTACTGATGACAAAGTATATATATAACTTACATATTTTGAGAATCCAAAATCTACATGTATACACAGTATAAACAGCTTTAACCAGCCGGACCAAACCCCAAAACTGGAATGTCGAATTAAGAGTTACCATCATTTTACAGATATTCAATCACGGGTATTTTAAGAACCTATTAATATACCTATACTTTTAATCGCCACATATACATTGTTATATGACCTGAACACCTGGATAGAGTTTCGATAAACGGTTTTCTAGTGTAATTTTGTAGTTATTTGGCGGGATAGCTACTTTAAAAGATAAGAGGAGTGATAAGGGAGTCTGGTCAGGTTACAAAAACACAATTTCTTTTTTTGCCTAACTATAAGTATAATTGTCCCAGCTCATTGGGATACTTTACTTTTTTGTTTTTTTATTGAGATATTGTGAAATTCTATCACGTAAAACAATGGATACACGATGATACAACTTGAAAGTTTCTCTGTGATGTTGACAGTTTACAGCGATATTATTAAAGACCGCCCCAGTTAAATTACAAATAATAGGACACTTTAAAGGGACATATGGCAATCTTGAAGATTTTGTCGAACATTAGTATTAGTTTATTAGTCCAGTATCAATTTCACTTTAAAACTGCTTGCATATAATTAAATAAAATTTAGATGTGTTATTTGTCTTCGTTATTCTACCACAGGTTTAAATATATGATTATTGCAATACTATCAGGAATTAGTAATAATATATAAATTATACAGTTATACTATAATTACAGAAAATAATATACAGGCATTTCATATCTCATCCTTTCCGTCGATGTGTTCTTGGGAAAGACACTTTCCCTTAGCCTCGTCCTTCGGATGGGGACGTAAACCGGGCGGTCCCGTGTATCGGTCTATCCTCAGAGCACGTTATGGAACAATAGGAATCTATTCGATAATAAGGGTAGGGCACAGTTCCCAGATTCCTATGTATCCTTACCCTCTCTCTGGGGCAGCTCTAAATAACCTATACTGTGCTGATGAGCCGTTTAACAACATTCAATCCATATCTCATCCTGTATTGCCTCGAGATGCCAATATCTGCCCGAGAGCTTATATTTGGGCGAAGGCCGGGCATGACATGAAAATGTAATATTTCATTCTATGTATGACATAAAAAAATTAACATACTTTAAAATATTTTGTTGATTTTAGCAGAACTGGGAGAATAATGATTAAATATTTATTTCTCGGCGGATATAATACCTGATCTTCCATGAGCGAGTGTGGATTTATTAAACGAGTTGGCAAAAATATACAATGCGCGGCTTGTCGAGCATCAAATAATGTTTGCTGAAGAGTTTAAAAAGTAATAGATGATTTTGTGAGATTCTATTTTATATCACACAAAACCCATACAAGTTGATGGTAAAATGTTCACATTTCTCTGTGATGTCAATTTACCTATATATTAATACCGTATTTCCTCTATTAGAAGCGCCTTCCCTAATAGAAGCGCCCCCACCTGTTTTAAGAAACCGTACCGTCTTCAAAAATGGATTTGATTAAATTAAAAGTTCCTAAAAAACATACACTGTTTTTACCGCTAATGGATTTGATTACGGGAGTTTGACGGAAATGTGTATCATATAGATGCAGAGTGATAACGGTAATATACTCAGTACATTGTCAGGTTTAGGTTTAGTATTGAAAATTTGTATCATAATAGTAGTGCCTCTCTTCGCACTTTCCATAGCGCCTGGGAGCTACTGTTAGAGAAAATACGGTATATACGACAGCCCAAGTTAAATTTCCTTTAAAAATAACAGGACACTCTGTCGATTCATGTGAAATTCCATGCATATATCATATGGCTTATATATTTTGCACCACCACCCTTTTTAACAACTTGTTTTGTTCATTTCAGAGACACATCATCTGGTTTCCAGATGCCCTTCGTTCTTCAAATACCAATGCAACCCTGAAAGACATGGATTTAACCAAAAAAGTTGACTTTTAATGTGATCGCAAGATTCTTAACTCCAGGAAATATATTAATTTAATTAGGCCAAATCAGAAACACGGTTAATTTTTCTTCGGCCTTATGCGTTACAGTGTATACTTGTTACTGCGTATCCCACTTGAGATGTGTTTGCCTGATCATGATTGTGACTTCAATTTGGCAATCCCGAGGACTGAGCAGACGTTATTTTTTTTAAGAATGAAAAAATGAACATAATTATACCTCACAGAGACTCACTATATAATGTGTAAAGCTGTTACAAAACACCAAATATACAATGTCATACTGCTCACATTCAAAAAAACTTTTGGTGTTTAATATCATTTTAGGCCATATATGACGATTGATTTTTTTGTTGTAAGTATGAAGTAAATTTCATTATTGTAGTATTTAATAGATGTTAAGTTTATAAATATAATATAAATAAAATATTGTATTATTTATTCTTTGGTTCGGAGTTGGATCTATGTAAAAAAAAAAAAGTTTCCATTTGCGTACAGTCATGTATCTGAAACTGAAAAACTGCCTTTTGGGAACACAAGGTCATTTTAATCAATTTATTGTTTATTCAAGCTTTTGAAATAGATCTTTTGTAATTAAAGTGACACATGGGCCGATGATGGCAATCTTGAAGTGTACATCAAGCACTGAAATTAGCATCTCGAAACGTTTTGCTGTACTTAGCGGTACTCGTCTGATAAAGAAAATGTCACTGGTCTAGCCTGGTCAAGTAAAATTCATCGGGTTGAAGAGTGCATAAAAAATATCCGCATGACGGATATATTTACATGAGAACTAAACACTTGTTTTTGTGTCAACTGCTTTGGATGGCACACTTATCGATCACTTTGTCCATCGTCCGTCCGTCATGCTTTAACCTGCAACTTAACCTTGGTCATCAATTGAAAAGTATTTTAATTATGTTCATGCAACTTCACACACATCTTCATCTCAAGGAATGTTGTTACACATGTGCACTACCTCTGACCTTCATTTTGGCAGTTATGCCCTATTTATCAGCCTAACCTGCAACCTAACCTTGGAAATAAGCAAACAGCACTGTGAGCAGGCGAAGCAAGTGTTCATGGATGATGGAACACACTTCTAATTCAAGGTCGACTTAGTGACCGCTTTCCACTATAAATTACAGTCTGGAAACTGATATTTCCATGTCTATACTAGTTTGACATATCTAAGCCGTTATATTTGTTTTGTCTAGTGTCAGTGTAGACTAGTGGACAGTGCGGTGCACTTAAAAGCACAGGATCCGGGTTCAAGACTCAACGGTGCCACTGAGTTTCCTCAGTGTGTTTGTCATTTCCAATTAGCCTCGTCCATCGTAAGGGGACATAAATCCTCCTATATCGAAGTTATTCTCCGAGCATGTTTAATAAGCAAAAGTAGGAGTAGGGCGGTTTCCCAGATTCCAATGAGACACCTACCCTAACCAGATCCGCCTTTTTATTTTGTTTATGGGTGGGGTGAGTGATGGTGGTGGTGACGGGCAGGAGGGGCTGGTGAGGGATAACCAGTGAAGTAATACTTCACTATTACTTCACTGAGATAACCAAATAAATTGGACTGCAGCTTTCTTTTGGTATTTAGATTTTAAATATGGCTGCATATGGTGATGCTCGCCAATAAAAAATCAATAAAAAAAACATTAACACACCAGCGGGTGGCCACCATCATTCCAGATTGGCCATCAAAATGCACACCGAGAAGTTGAACAGCGGTCAACCTTTTTAAATATAGGCTACAGACTACTTTTGCTACAGACTACTTTTCAGACTTTAGCGTGAGCCCCTTCATCGAATATCGAATACGCACCTGTAGACGTTCAATGACTGACAGTGACACTTGTTATATTTTTTGACCGACAGTGCCGAGTCGAAAATTTTATCGTTTTAGCGTGTAATTTTGATAAAGAAATACCATGATGTTCGTAACATGTAGTACACGTCATGTACTATTTAAGCTTAAACAACATATTTTCAGTATCTCCTTGTATTTCAATAGAAAAGAACACAAGTGTTGCCATTTTTAAACGCATTTTAACAATGGCATCTCTTACGAGTTATTTCCCCTCGCTTCAAAATTTTAAATGGGTGAATCTCGCAATTTCTCGCGCAGTAAATCATCTAAAAGTCAATACAGCTGAAGATGACGAAACTTAAAGGGGAACTGACATTTTAATCATGTAAACTTGTTACAATCTTCCAGATTACGCGTTTAAAAAAAAGAAAATGGCGGCCGTTTCACATTTTTTTTACGTTGACGGAAAATGACGTACTACTTTCCGTTGTCATGTGTTGCTATGATAAGTGGACGGCGGAGCTAAAAACCACTCTGCTTCCCACCTGATAGCTTTTCTATTCCCAGTATTTCCTATACAAATCACAGACAAATATGTAATATTATTATATTTATAACTTTTAACAGCAATAAAACAGAAAAAGAAAAGTTGTACTATGTTTACTTGCCATCAATCGCGTGAAGTCATAACTTGATCATGTTTCGTTTATATTCTGTTACAGTTTTCGTTTATGGAATTCTAACAGTGGTGCTGGCATATTCAGCGAAATACCTGTCGGGACCAATTACTCAGGTCAGCAAATATAATGAAAATTGAAAGTGTATAGACGGAAAAAAGGACAGCTTGTGATGCATATATTTGTTATCCTAAGTTAGTTTTGATTATATATAACGTTATAGTAACTATATATGAGATTATCTGAATATTGAGATTTCAATTAATTCATTGATAACTACATCAATTAAGAAATATTTTCGTATCATTTATGCTTATTACATAAAACTTGGCATATTTTAAAACAAACAATTTAGTATTTTACACATCGTGTAAATCTGTACCTTCAGATAGCTCTGACTGCAATGGGAGCCTGTGGAGGACCTATAGTGGGCATCATGTTTCTTGGTGCGGCATTCCCCCATTCCAACTGGATTGTAAGTAGTGTTTTGTTTTGATGTTTTGATGTTTCGTTTTTGTCCTTGTTTTTCAAAAGGTTTGTACTAGATTTATTGATCTTTTAGTATCCAAATCACATCTATTGTTATGAGTTTATATTAACGCTCTATTGAACGTCCAATGAATGCAGACACCCATTCATATATGTTCCATGCATTCAGAAGTCTGTAAATAAGTATATAAACTCATTATTTACAACATATCATTTTGTATAAACATCGAAAAGGAAAAATAACTTTCACTTCACAGACACAGTTAGCCCAAACCACGCATTAAAACAAACAACAATTATAAGATTATTAAGAAACAAGGAATGTGACATCACAAACACAGACGGGTTGACAATATGGCATCATATTGGAACGGTCAGTGGCAAAAAGGCCACTGGGGGCAATTTGAAAATCGCCGAACACAATAAATACAAAACATATTGCAGTCGACTGAGACTGTTCATGAACGGTAGTGAAAAATGCTTGCTATCATTCATGCCCTCTAGCCCCGTGTTGAGCAAAACTCTATAATTTAAATGTCAACAGTACACAGTTTTGAACCATCGCGAAGATGGTATGCATATGACGGTGAACATGAATCCTTCAATGAGGTATTTTCCAGAGGCATATGGTCCCAGTATCTAACAAAATACTTTGCCATAAACGAGAAAGCAATGGGCGAAATAAACAAACTGAAACTTAGATGGGAGTAGATGTTATGAAGCCTGCGTATCACAAATAACAGTCAAAATACTAAATGAAAGGAGACAACATATCCTAAAAGTGATTAAACTCAGAACCTTTTAGAGCTGGAGTAGTGGAATCACGTATTTGAAATTAAAATAAGAAAGCAAAAGTATTTGAGAATGTATCTGTATATAAATATCGGGTTCAGCGAACTCCAAAGATCGGAACGAATAACAGTTCTCTAAACCCGTCTAAAGTGGACGGTGTAAATAATAAATCCACCAGGTTATATCCTTTAACAAAATAGACAGCAGGATTAATATGCCTACAATATATCTACAAAAAGGAAATCATATAAATGAATTAAATGTTGTTTAATGGCTAGTCAATACAGTATAGATTATTTAGAGCCTACCCAGAGAGAGTGGAAGGATACATATGAATCCGGGAACCGTGCCCTACTCCTATTATCGAATATATTCCTATGGTTCTTTAACGTGCTCGGAGAGTATACCGATACACGGGACCTCCCGGTTTACGTCCCCATCCGACGGACGAGGCTAAGGGAAAGTGTCTTGCCCAAGAACACACCGGTGGTATCACATATCCACTACTAAACATGCAATGCTTTGCAAAATTATAGGGTCATAACTCTTTTGAATAACATTTTCAACACGTTTAATAAAGTTTGATAAAGATTGTAAACACCACCACATTTCTTTTTTTCTAAAAGAAACAATACGGTAAAACAACAAAGTGGGAAATCTTTTGTGTACAAGTTAATACTTATTTATTTCTGAGCCATGTATACCATTTTGTTGCCATGAATAAACCTAATCAAGCCGATGTAAAAATGTATTTTAGTTTGTTAGGCAATGCTAAAATACTTAAACAATTCCATCACATCCTGATAAATTACGTCTAATGCATTTCAGGGGGCGTTGTCAGGGGGATTACTTGGGATTGGTATAAACATCTGGGTGGCAGTTTGTTCCGTTCTCTATGGAAACAAGACACCACAGTTACCACCGGTATCAACGGACGGTTGTATTCCTGACTTCACGTGGGTTGAGAACCTTACTCTAGCAACTGGTGCGGGACGATACACGACCGAGATGCCAACTATAACCAACACATCGCTGGCGTTTCTCAGGTATGTCATTGTAGTTACAGGTTCAATAATTTCCAGGATTCTTTCTCTATTATCACAGGCCCGTAGCCAGGTTTTTGAAAAGGGGGGTGCGGAATTGAGCCACGAAGTGGCGATGTGGGTAGGTGCGGGAGGGGGTGTCCCCCTCCTGCAGGTGGGGGGTTAGGAGGACCTCCCCCTCCCCTAGAAAATTTTGAAATTGAAACGGTAAATCATGCATTCTGGTGACTTTTATATCTATATTTAGGGACAGAAGCTATAGAGCATTTTTTGTATGAAATTTCACTTTTATTGGCCTTACCTCAATCATGTCAATACATGCAGGTTTTTGTGGCGATGGGGGTAGGTGCGGGATGGGGTGTCCCCCTCATGCAGGTGGGGGGGGGGGGGGGGTTTGGGGGTCCTCCCCCTAGAACATTTTGAAATTGAAACGGTAAATCATGCATTCTGGTGACTTTTATATCTATATTTAGGGACAGAAGCTATAGAGCATTTTTTGTATGAAATTTCACTTTTATTGGCCTTACCTCAATACATGCAGGTTTTGAAAAGGGGGGTGCGGATTTGGCCGCAACGCGGCGAATTGAGCCACTAAGTGGCGATGGGGGTAGGTGCGGGAGGGGGTGTCCCCGTCCTGCAGGTGGGGGGGGGGGGGGTTAGGGCATTCTGGTGACTTTTATAT
>JAWPHD010017544.1:0-44078 GCA_037043455.1 Cyrtodaria siliqua | reverse complement strand
GGGGGGGGTGGGTGGTTAGGTTTGGTTGGGGGTGTTGGGTGTGGTTGGGGAGGTGTTGGGGTTGGGGTGGGGGTGGGGGGGGTTGTAGTGTGTGTTGGTTTTGTGGTGGTGGGTTTGTTGTTTGTGTGGTGGGGGGGGTTGGGTGTTGGTGGTGTGGGGTTGTTGTGGTTTGTGGGTGTTGTTTGTTGGTTGGGTGGGGGGTTGTGTGGGGTGTGTGGGTTGTTGTGTTTGGGTTTGGGTAGGGTTTGGGGTGTGTAGGGTTTTGTGGTGTGGTTGGATTTGGTGTTTGAGGTGGGGTGGTTGTGGGGGTGTGGGGGGGTATGTGGTTTGGGTGGTTGTGGGGTTTTGTGTTTTTGGTGGTTTTGGGTTATGTGTGTGGTGTGGGGTTTGGTTGAGTGTTGGTTTTGTGTGGTGTTTGAGGAGGGTGGGGGTGTTTGGGGGGTGGTTGGAGTGGTTGTTGGTTTTGGTTGTTTTGTTTGGGTTTGTTTTGGTGGTTTGATGGGTTTTGTTTGGTGGTGTTGAGGGGTTGGGTTGTGTTGGGGTGGGGTTGGGGGGGGGTATGGTTGGTGGTTGTGGTTGGTTAGTGTTTTGGGTTTGGTAGTGGGTAGTTGGTTTGTGGATTGTGTTGTTTGTGAGGTGAGTGGTGGGGTTTGTGGGGGTTGGGGGTTGTTGGGTGTTTGGTTTGTTGTGGGGTGGTATTGGTTTTGTGGGTGTATTTGGTTGTATGGTTTGTTTGTGAGGGGTAGTTGGTTTGGGGGAGTGTGTGGTGTTGGTTGGTTGTGTTGTGTGGTTATTGATGGGGGTTGTTTGGTGGGGTTGTTGGTGGTGTGGTTTGGTTGTGGGGATGGTTGGTTTGGTGGGTTGTGGGGGTGGTTGTGTGTGGTGAGAGGTTGGGGGGGGGAGTTGGTTGGTATGTGGGGGTGTTGGAGGGTTTTGGGTGGTGTTGGTGTGGGGGTTTGGGGGGGGTGTGGGGGTTTTTGTTTGTTATGTTTTGTGTTTGTGTGATTGGTATGGAAGTGATGTAGTGTTTTGTGTTTAGGAGGGAGGGTGGTAAATGAATAGTGGTATTTGGGGAGTTTAGGGGATAATTATGGGTTATAATAATGAGAGGGTATTGTTTATTTAGTAGTATGAGGATGGGAGAGGTGGTAATTTGATGTGGTGTGATGGTGGGGAGATGTTTTTGGAATGTTTTAAGGTGAAATGGATATGTTTGAGGGGTATGGGGAGTGGAGAGTTAGGGTTGGGATGAGGGTGTTTGTTGTAATGGGTTGGGGGAAGGAGGAGTAGGTTGGGTATGTTATGGTGATGAGGATTGGTTGTGTGTTTTAGATTAGGGAGGTGGTGGTTATGTGGGATTAGATGGGGTTGTGTTTTATTTGTGTTTAGAAGGGGAGGTTTGAGTGGGGAATTTGGTTTGTGTTGGGGTGGGGGGGTTTAGTGGGTTGTGAGGAGAGTTTGTGTGGGTGGGGGGTGTTGGGGGTTGGTGTGATATGTGGGGTTGTTTATGATATGGTAAGTGGGGATGAGTTGATGGAGGGTGTTGTTGGGAGGGTTTGGGGTGTTGTGAGTATGGGTTGAGTTGTGTTTTTTTGGGTGGGAAGAAAGAAGTGTATTTATTTTGAGTTAGGTTAGATATGGGGGTTTGTGATATGGGTAAGTGGGATGGTGTGATGGGGGTGTTTTGGGAGGGTTTGGGTGTTTGAGTATGGTTTGAGTTGTGTTTTTTTTTGGGTGGGAATTAAAAAAATAAAAGAAGTTTATTTAGATGGGAGAGGTGTTGTTTGGTGAGTATGTGGGTTGGGTTGGTTTAGGTATGGGTTTGTGTTGTGTTTTTGTATTTTGGAAGAAAAGAATAAATCAAGAAAGGGTATTATTGAGTGTTGAGTGGGGGGAGAGATTTTTGTTAGAATTTTTGTAATGTGGTTTTTTGTTTGAGTGGTGGGGGAGAGATTTTTGTTAGAATTTTTGTAAGGTGGTTATTTGGTTGTAGGATTTGTTGATGTGATTAGGATGCATTTGGTTGGGAGTGGTAGGGGTATGGATGTTGGGTTGAATTTGTTAGGATAGTTTGGTTTGGTTTGGGGAGAAGTGGTAGAAAGTTGTTAAGGGTGATATATGTGATGGGAGGGATGGTTGTAGTTTATTGGAAAGTTTTCGAAGTTTAGTTTTTTGGTTTAGGAGACTGTATGGGTATAGGTGTGGAAAAGTTGTGGTGGGGGATGTGAAATGTGGGATATCGATGTTTTTAGTTGTATGGTGTTTTAATATATGAGTTTGAGGTTGTAAGTTAAGAATGGTTTGCTTGGGTTTGTGGTGTGGGTTTGTGTTGTATTTGTAAGAATTGATGGGTGTGGTATGGTTGTTTGTAATATGTATAATTGTTTGAGGGGTTGTGTTTATTGTTATTGGGTGGGGGGGTGGTTAATTTGTGTGATGTTTAGTGTGGTTTTTGTTATGTGGGTGGGGGTGGGTTGTTATATGTGTATGTGAGTAGTGGGTTTTGTGAGTGGGGGGTGGGTGGTTGGTTAATGTGGTTTATGTTTGAGTGGGTTGGGGTGTGTGTGGTGTGTGTGGTGTTAATGTGTATGTTAGATTGTTATTAGTATGAGAGTGGTGTGTGTTTTATTAACCAGAGTATGAGCAGTAATCTATAGTAAAATAGTATGAGAGTGGTGTGTGCGATTGCTGGAAGAGAATATTATTTTATTTGTTGTATTCCATTTGTTTTTATAAGATTTGTTGTAATTAGGTGTACATAGAGAGGATAGTCCTCCTCGACCAATCATACATCATCTGATGGGGAGAATAAATGGGCCTCAGCCAGTCTTGCTACTAAATGATTAATCCACAATACTAGAAAGTGTGACAGTCAAAAACTAGTACTTTTAACATAGTAGTACTTTTAACCGCTCTTCAACACAATAGATTAGGTTATTTAGAGTTGCCCTAGAGAGAGGGGAAGAATACACAGGAAACTGGGAACCATGCCCTAAACTAACTATGGAATAGATCTTCAATATTGCTGTTTAACATTTTTGGAAGATAGACTCTGATATGTAAGACTGTAACTATGGTTAACATCCATATACACCAAAGAAACCCAAAGGAACCCAGTGAAGGCTGAAACTCTTGACCTCCTTATTAAAGTCTACCATGGTATATCCACTGGGTCAATATGATAGGACACAAAGCAGACAGAAAAGGGAAGTATATTTAATGCAGCCAGGGGTGATTTAAATATACAGTACATTGTAGGGCATTTTCAGTCCCCTATCGGTATGTTCTTTTGCAGGAATAAGTCTGGTATTGGCAGAAACAAAGCTACTGAAAACCTATCATTTTATTTGAATTAGTAGTTTAAGTGATAATTAAACTGGTGCTTCAAAAATATGAAGGACCTTTATCTTGCCAATTTTTCTTCTTTAAATCTGATGACTTTTAAGCCTCATATGTTGACTAATTATAAAAAATATGGCCAAAAAGAAACATAGGTGTGTTTCCGCTTGCCCGACACCCTGATTTTAAGGGGCACCATACAACTTTCTATGCCAAAACGGAAAAAAATCTGATGTACCGCATGGAAGTGAAACATAATTTATATTTTCTTTAATCCACTGGGCACTGGTGGTATAACCATGCAATTTATTACCAAATTACACAGCGGGTGGTTGGAAGGGTCGGTTGTGGTGGGGTGGGGTGGGTGGGTGGGTGGTTGGGTGGGTTGGGGTGATGGGGTGGGGTGGGGGGTGGGGTGTGGTGGGGTGTGGTGGGGTGGGGTGGGAAGGTAATTTTGCTGCTGCTGATGATGATGTTGATGATGCCCCTTCTGTACAGTTGCCCCAGCATGTGATCCCTGATTCAGCCAATCTAGTGTCGAGATCAGACAGAATGCAACATCCTGTAAGTATGCCAGTGTGTCGATGTATCTGTATGTTCCACACTATGTATCACAATTCATAACTTTTACATCCTGGTTTTCAAACTTGACTGAGATATTATGCCCATAAACATTATTTCCAAGTTTCATAATGATTGGATAATATTTGTTCAAGTTAGGGAGCAGACATCGATATACATAACTCATTTGTTATCGGGCCACTGGGCTGGTTTTCGAACTTAACTGAGATATTATGCCCATAAACATTATTTCCAAGTTTCATAATGATTGGATAATATTTGTTTGAGTTACAGAGCGGACATCGCAAAACTTAACGGACGGAAATTGCCACGACATAATACGTCCAGTCTTATGACGGGCGTATAAAAATGTTTCAAACTTTCCAGAGTGTCTGATTAAATCCAAGGCAGGTCTGATGAGGCGCAACTTTATGCTCATATTCCATCCACACCAGGAACTTGGCTGGACGTATTGTCTATTTTGCATGCAGGTCAAAGGTGTTTTCTGCCCTGTAAATTAATCCTGACAGCACAAAGCGAATACTACAAAAAAAAAGAAAAAGAAAAAAGCTGCCCCAGCAAGAGGGAAAGGATATTTAGAAATCCAGGAACCTTCCCTACTCTTACTAACAATTAGATTCCTATAGTTCTTTAAAATGTTCGGAGGACAGACTCATATATACATAGGAGCGCCCAGTTTACGTCTCCGTCTGATGGACGGAGCGCCCAGTTTACGTCCCCCTTCTGAAGGATGAGGCTAAGAGAAAGTATCTTGCCCAAGAATACACTGTTTAAAACTCATTGAGGGTTAAACCCTTGTCCCTCAGTCTTAAGTGCTACGTGGGCCAAGCCAGCTCCATTATGGTTAAAGAAAGAGGAGGTATTTTTGAAGCCTTTGTATATATAATCACCACTACAGATTTGCCACCTGGAGAGAAGGCCTTGTTTTAAAGGACTGAAATATTCACTCTGATGTACCGTATGCAGCTGATGATGTCAGTGGACTTTCGCCAATGCTCGGGTGGTTACATTTAAAAGCTCTCTTATTCCTCAAATAGTCAAGCTAAAAAAGCAGGGTTATTCATCACCTTCAGTGATAGTTCTAGTTTACCGAGAGTTGAATGCAACAGTGTTGTAACACATAGACATAAAGAAGAAGATATAACAGTGTTGTATTGAGCCCCCATTATGCTGTACATGTTTTGTAAGTCATATTTTAGGAATTGCCCAAGAGTAGACCAATAACCAGTACAGGAGCAGACAAGTCATTTCACGTGCCTGAACCGCATAACTCAAACATAAATAATTGGGGTTTGAGGCAACGTAGTTCCCATTTTGCAAGCACGTGCAGATGCGCGGATTTTATAGTACTCTGTTTAGAAACACTAGTTTAAAGCTTATACTAGATGGCAAAGAAAACAAATCATATCAGAAGTCAGTTATTATGTCGGAGATTCATCAAACAATCGTGTTGACAGGTTTTATTGAGATATCATAGTCGAAATCGCGGTACAAATGCGAAGATCGAAAAAAACTAGTTTTTGTTTTCTTCGAAATTGCCAATGTTTCAAAACGGGTACAAAAATTGTATATTCTTAAATATTGTTGAAATTGCCAGGAGTCGAAGATCATTTCCTGTTCTACCTTTTTGAAAATTTCTTATTTTTTCGTGAATATACATTTTGCGTGCCCGTTTTGAAAGTTGGTACCTGCATTTCACTCTTTCAGAGGCTATTCAAAATGGCGGCGACATAGAAAAACACCAGGCCTAGGGCCAGTCAGTCGCCTGCCATAAACCCTCACTTCTCCTTGGTGAAGTTCGCACTGTCACTAAAACTAAATTGTGAATTGAATTGAACTGTTGTATTTCGATTGCCACAGTCCAAACTATGTGCTAAAAATAGCTCACACACACGGTGAACACGTATTCAAAGGTCAAATTATGCAGATGCATGCGTACTGAGTTACACACATAGACATTTGTACAGGAGTGGAATTAAGTCGTTAGACCTTTATCGAAACACTTCAAACAGTGATCGTATATAATTCCAAGTTTTACATGACTGACTTGAGTGAGTGCGTAATTTACAATAGATCTATCGTCTATGTCGGAGAATTAATATTGAAAGTGAAACACACCAAGCGAATGAAATGGGTCATGGCATGGATTGTCTGATTGTCTGTAGCCTGTGTAGGGATTTGTGTAAGTAAATACACTTTTAATTACTGTAGTGTAGGACAAGTGTTTAACATTGAAACATATGAAATGGTGGTGGTTCATATATATTATTATTAACTTAATTCTGATATTTTTTAGAACACATGAGTGATGAATGATTGATGAAAATGTAAGCCTACTTATTCATGAATTATGCCAGTCTTACATTTTGGACAGTATCCAGAAAGCGCCACATTCAATTCCAGTTCAGTTGTGTTTTAAGAAAACTATTATGGAAAGCTGGCATTGATAGCATTAAGAAAGTTGAACATAGTTATTAATATTAAAATTAAATGGAACAATATGTTATTTTTCAGGTTACCACAGCCTGTTTTCACAAAGTCATTTCCCAGTCTCACAGTAATCTGTATAACTACATCAAGAGCATTGTGTAAGCCAGTGTGTAGGTAAGCACAGTTTTAAAAAATCTATGAATTTATCAATGTATATATGTGGCATTGTGGACCTGCACTTAGTCTCAGACTTCTTATACTAAAAATAAAAAATGAATAAATGGTGTTTTGCAGCACATCGACACATAAATAGGTCATATTGTCCATAGTACGGATGTAAAATGAATCGAACAAGATAAAAACATCCTTGTATTACATCTAAAATGTTAAACTTAACCAAGACCCTGACTTAACATAATGTGCTGGCATTGACCCAGCGATAGCATGGCGGACGATAGCACCATAAAGAACCATAGAAATATATTCATTAATAAGAATAAGGCAGGTTCTCAAATTCCTATTATATGTGTCTCCTTCCCCTCTCTCTGGGGCGGCTCTTAATAAGGTATACCGGTAAAGTGTTGATCAGCCGAAAACCTTTTTTTTTAATTCATCTTACATGTAACAATTTTTTCTAAAATTCATTATTCATCTACATATTTCAATTAAACAACTTGTTAACTATTTAAGTTGAAACGAAATCTGGTTACGGTAAACAAAAGATGTATCATTTTTTAACTTTCCTATGTGCCCTTCCCCTCTCTCAAGGGCGGCTCTAAATGACATATAATGTGTTGTTCATCCAACTTAGGCCAGAGTTATTTTGGTGTTTTTTTTTCTTTTCTTAGACCCTCCGAACCAGTTTTTGTAAGTTTTTTTTTTATCACAAAAAAATGGTAAGAAAAATAACTGGTGATACCCATATTTTGGTCCTGCATTTGAAACCACCAGTGATCATGTTTAAAAATTGAAGTAAAATTAGAAGTTATATAGTTTTTTTCTGGTCATTGCATTGTTCCCACCATGTTCTGTTCAATTTATATTCTTATAAAAAAAGTTATATTGTCACTTTTTATTCATCTATTTCAACTCACCAACTTGTTACCTATTTAAGTTGAAAGAAAAATATGTATGGTTAAACAGAATCTGTATCATTTTTATTTTCAGAGTCCCTGATGTCCTGAGACGCTGGGAAACTGTACTGAAGTCACAAAATACGGGAGGATTTTATTGAAACGAGTGTATAGTCACATATATATTATAATAATTGTTTACAACATTATCAACCGAATCAGAAATACTTAAACGAACAAGAATAGAATAATGCGACGGTGTATGATATTAATACTATTTTTTTTGAATCATGAATACCTCATACGGACAGTAGTAGCATCAACTTCAAGAAAAATATGTCTAGTAACATTTGTGACTTGAGGGAAGGTTATTTGGACCCACTAATTTCGAAATTCCCAGGATCACCAGTTCAGCAAAATATCATATCAACATACATGTCTGACTGTTGAAAGAGGTGGATCGATGGCGACTTTAACTGACAGTTCATTGGAGTGGCTCAAAATTAGGGCTAATACGAAAATATAAATGTGTTTCTGTTAATCTGACCGACCATGCCCAATTTCTTTATTGGATTAAAATGATGTTTTCTGAATTTTATTGGATTATAAAGTTTGTGGAATGACAGATGGCAGGAGGTGTATATTACTGGTTCTACCCAGAAAAGTGGGTGGTCTGTCTCTGCAAAAAAACAAACAAACAGATACATGTATGTATATAACCCCACATATGTTGAAAATGACTTGCACCATATAAACAATACAGGCGGAGAGATGTTCATATTAAAGGGACATGCAGCATTCTTCTTCTTTTTAAACGCCAAAATGTTATAATTTAAATATATGCAAGCGTGTGTAAAATCAATTCTTGATTAACCAATCGAGGTGCAAATTTTAATGCTTGATAAATACTTGATAAATGCTGTGTGTCCCTTTAATAAATAAAAACAATTATTGTATGATGCAATTTTTTTTTTTATGTAATACCCTTTATATTGGGATGTTTTGATGTAAATATTTGAAATAAAATGTTTTAAATCAAATAAATAATTCATTTTGATGTCTGACTTGTTACATATTTTTTACTTAGTCATGAAAGATAATATTTATGGCCTTAATATGTACCTTAAATGTTTATTGTTTACCATCGAATGGTGAGGCGGCATATGGTGTTAGTTATCTGTGCGTCTATAATCTTCCACAGTTTTTAACCAATCTTTTGCGAAACTTTACATGATCTTTATCTATAGCATATCGATTTTGCATCAAAATAAAATTTATTTATGAATATATATTCTTGCATTGTACAATTTTCCACGGATTGTTTTCAGTGCGGTCATTCAAGTCCCATGGACATATAGAGTAATGGAGATGTTCGGTTGCCTTTTTTATATTTGTATACATTCTCATTTTCACCTCTCACCGCTGCGGGTTCAATTCCCACTGGGAGCTCAACTTGTAGGTGAGAAAGTGTCGATTCTTACAGATAGCAGAAAGTACACAGTACTGGTTCTACCCAGGAATTATGGCCTAAAATGTGCTATAATGACATAAAACACAATTCAGCTTTAAAAATATAAAGTAAAAAAATGGCCTTCTTAACTTTCCTTCGATGCTATCAGTATAAGTATTACGACAGTGTTTCTGTCTGATAAAAAAATCATCTTAGGTTTCAACCGACAAATGGTCTATATGTAATTAAACTAATACAAGTAAGATGGGGCCCTCAAACCCTTTCATGTGTGGGCGATATATTCCACGGTTGATTCATGATACTAGCATGGGACAGCTACAGTACATATGACAGTGCTGAGTGAAGTTGCGGGTGAATTCATTTGAATATTTAACGGCTCATCAACACAGTACAGGTTATTTAGAGCCGCCCCAGAGAGAGGGGAAGGATACATAGGAATCCAGGAACCGTGCCCTGCTCTTATTATCGAATAGATTCCTATGGTTCTTTAACATGCTCGGATGATAGACCTATACGCGGGACCACCCGGTTTACGTCCCCATCCGACGGACGAGGCTAAGGGAAAGTGTCTTTCCCAAGAACACACCGACAAAACTCAGTGGCACCACCTCCGGTTACAAATCCGCTGCGTCACTGACTGCGCCAAGTTGCGGATGACAATTAGACACTGGATAGTCTAGTCAAAAACACAGCAACAAATATATTATCTGAATATATTTAAGAAAGTATGCTTGCAAGAGCTTTCAAAAACAGACTTTCATGATTTTAGTTGGGATGGGTATGGGGATGGGGATGGGGCGCATCCTTTTAAATCTCAGCTCAGATGCCCTCCTCCTCCTTCTCTCCACCCCAACTCCCATCTTGAACAGTAGCGATTGTTACGTACACTTTCCACATATGAGAGGGTGCCCAATACTACCCGCTCCATCAAATACGCGCCTGCAGTTCTTGCGAGGTTAGTCGAGTCAAAATTACAGTTAAGTCAAACAATTCGTATTTTCGTGTACTTTTGATAAAGAAATAACATGCTTTTCGTGACATGCAGCAAAATGCATGTAATGTGTGAGCTAAAACAACAATTCAAGTATCTCCTCGTTTATTTTTTAACAAAAAACACACGGTTGTTGTCGTTTTAATCGTATTCTAAAAATGGCATCTTTTAGAGTTATCGCCCCTCGCTTCGACATTTTACAAGGCGGGTCTGCATTTATCACACAGTAAAGCTTCTAAAAAAAAAGTCGGTACAGCCGAAAATCACGAAACTTAAAGCGGAAATGAAATTTCATGATCAAAAATTGTCACAATTTTCCAAATTATGTGTTTTAAAAAATTAAAAATGGTGGACAATTTTTTTTTTTTGACGTTGCCGAAAGATGACGTACTACTTTCCGTTGTCAAGCGTGGTTGCGATATTTGAAAGATGTAGGAAAATATCAAGGCTGCTCCCCTACTGAACGCATGACCCTGATGTACAAAAATAAGAAGTCGCAACTTTTCCACTGAAAAGGACTGATGAACAAGAGTGTCCAATGGACACAAAATACACCCATTGAAAGTGGATCATTTGTAACTGTGATAGCGGACATCGCAAAAGTTAATGCAAGGACAGACAGATGGATGGACGGACAATGCCACAACATAATACAAACTCCATTGACTGGTCTGAACGAGTTTCATTGATTGAAAAACAAATATTGAGTTACTGAGCAGACATCGTTAAAATTGTCAATTTTCAATAATTAAAGGGCGATAACTCCGTTGTTACCAAGACGATCTGGCTGGTTCTAGACCTAGATAATATGCCCATAAACATTATTCGAAAATTTCATAAAGACTAAACAAGAAATACTCAAGTTATTGAGCAGACATCGTTAAAATTGTCAATTTTCAATAATTAAAGGACATAACTCAGTTGTTACCGGGGCGATTTTCAATAAGTAAAGGGTCATAACTCCATTGTTTCTGGGGCGATTGGGCTGGTTTTCGAACTTGACCGAGATATTATGCCCCTAAACATTATTTCCAAGTTTCATAAGGATTGGATAATATTTGTTTCAGTAAGGGAGCAGACATCGTTAAAACTGTCAGTTTTCAATAATTAAAGGGCCATGACTCTGTTGTTACCAGAGTGATTGGGCTGGTTTCTGTACTTGACCTAGGTATGATGCCAATAAACATTATTCCAAAGATTCCTAAAGATTGAATAACAAATATTCAAGTTATTAAGACGATCTGGCTGGTTCTAGACCTAGATATTATGCCCATAAACATTATTCGAAAATTTGATAAAGACTAAACAAGAAATACTCAAGTAATTGAGCAGACATCGTTAAAATTTTCAATTTTCAATAATTAAAGGGCCGTAACTCCGTTGTTACCAGGGTGATTGGGCTTGTTTTTGAACTTGACTGAGATATTATACACAAACATTATTTCCTAATTTCATAATGATTGGATAATATTTGTTTGTGAGTTAGAGAGCGGACATGGCAAAACTTAACGGACAAATGGACAACGTCACAACATAATACGCATGACGGGCATATAAAATTTAATTTTAAGCCACATTTTATCATAATTCTACCTCTTTTGATAGGTGAAATAGAATCTGTAGCAGAAACAGAATGACCCTCAGATTTACAAAAAAAGACGTCTCAAAAAAGATTAATTTTGTAACTACAGGAGAGAACCACACAGGTGGCAGTGTGTTTCATCCAACTGGAAGCAGGGGTGCCATACCACTTCAGGGTGATGGCAGTGAACGAGTGTGGCCCCAGTGACCCACTGCCCTCAACTGAGGCCACCATCTTGGATCCTCTTTCAACGGGTGAGTCAATCTACAGGTTCTGTATTTTGGAAATAATATTAAAGCAATCTCGGCTATTCCAGTGAAGTATAAATATTGCCCTTCTGAATCAGCAGCTCAGAAACAAGTTGACTTCCAATGGTTATGTCTTATGTAGAGGCCATAACATTATAAAAGAGAAGGTACTCATGGGAGGAAAAGTAACAAGAAAACAATACAAAGTATCCCGAGCCTTCCAGAATATTTGAACAGGAGAACTTTTGATTTTAATTAAACAGACACAGAAGTGAATCTATAGTTGCCATTTAGATATCATATGTATTAAACTATGGCGTATTTCCACGTTTAAGTAGTAATATCTATTCTGACAAAACACCAATGCTGGGGTATTTATCACCTTTAGATGCTGGGGTATTTATCACCTTTAGTTAAAATTCTAGTTACTAGTTTCTTTTGTTTTTGACGAGAACTTTGAATGAAAAAGAATGACACTGATGTACAAAAATAAGAGGTCTCAACTTTTCAACTGAAAAGGTACAGGAAAACTCAACACAAGTCACAATTTGTGACGTACCGAATTTGTCACAGGGGACCCAGTGCCACGGTCGAGTGATGGCGGTAAATCCATATGGCCTCAGTGATCCACTGTAACCACCAGGGGCCATCATGCCATGGTCGGGTGATGGCGGTAAATCCATATGGTTTCAGTGATCCACTGTAACCACCAGGAGCCATCATGCCACGGTCGGGTGATATGGCCTCAGTGATCCACTGTAACCACCAGGGGCCATCATGCTCAGGATCCACTTCAAACTGGTGTGTCAAGGGATGATTTGTATAAATTTGAAAGAGGACCATGTAAGGATGCTTCCTGTGTATTTTTTTGATCAAATTCTTCCCAGCAGTTCTTGAGAAGAAATTGTTTATGCATTTTTCAATTTTTAGCAATGATGACTGTATGTGTTTGATGGATCGGGAAGATTTGTATTAATCTGAGAGGAGGACCACTTAATAAATGCTTCCTGTGAAGATTCGTCAAATTCTACCCAGAAGTTCATGAGAAGAAATTGTTTGAACAATTTCCTATCTGTAGTAATGGAGGCCATATTTGTTGATGGATCAAGATGATTTGTATAATCTCGGAGAAACCATGTGAGGATGCTACCTGTAAAGTTTCGTCCAATTCTACCAAACAGTTCATGAGAAATTGTTTAAAAGATTTTATTATTTTCAGTTAACGGCTGTATTTGTTGATTTGTAAAATCTGAGAGGACCACACAAGGATGCTTCCTATGAATGCAGTCATGCACCTTGTGGGGATCTCACGAGTTTCCAAGTTATAACCCAAGGGCTCTGTCCCAGTTAACCATAGGTGGTTAAAATATCTGCTTGCTATTATTGAAGTTCTGTCCTTATTCTGGCACATCTCATTCCAAATTGTCATAACAATTGAGTGTGGTACTTCTGACACACAATTTGATCTGCTTCAGAGTGACCTCACTCTTTATGCTTTTATAGGGATCCTTCTATAGAAGTATAAAATATGGGATCACTATAAAGTTAGTCAAATTAATTATCAAAAGTGCCATATTCAATGGTTCTGCCAAATTGGAGAGGTGCTGGAATAAATTGATACATTTCCACAATAGCAAACTTTGATAGCAAACCATCTATATCTTGATCACAATGAATTACAGAAACACACAGGATGGAATTGTTATTGACAGGGCCTGTCAACGCAATATCTGGGATTTAGACATCTGGTTTAGAAGCATATGGATGGCCACCAAGATCTGGAAGTTCCATCTTTTCCATCTATGAAGGATCCTTTGGCAATAACTGAACAAGAGTACCAAAAATGACAACATATTCCCATCAAAAATATATGAAGCAGATCACATGCTGATTTTATCATCTAAATTGTAACACTTATGGTATGGTTTCAACAATCCAAGTGTCATAACCCGAGCATTATATGCGCAATGTGGCTGGATATCCACCTATCCACAAGTTTCATCAAGATTGGATCATAATTTTCAGTCATTGAGCGAAAACCACAAAAACAGAAAATGAACACCCTAAGGGGTAAAAATTCAAAAGGGTATAACATCAGAAGCAAGAATTTACTGTTATGCAGAGCACTTCCCATGATTTTATCCATGGCCTAAAACAATTATGATCACTGGTGGACCAAATTGTGATAAAAATGCCATTTGCTCAACTATTTGATAGAACAGATTGGAACTTCATGCATGTGTTCATTGTACAAGGTGTACACAACACACCAATAGTATTTGTGTCCCGGTGTACAAGGTGTACACAACACACCAATAGTATTTGTGTCCCGGGATATTCATCAGTTTGTGACAGTTTAAAGTCATTATTTGGCAGCATGTGATTTTCATTGTCCCAATATTTAGATCACCCATTTCCATGTCATAACCACTCAATATAACAAAGAAAGTCTGTTTATCACTCAAACTTAACTTTGAAGAAGTCAGCCCCGATTGCCAGATGAGGTATTATAAGAACCAATTTAGATTGACTGTGTTGGAGGGCATGCCCCTTGTCGTAGTTAGAAGTAGACTGTAAAGTAATAAAATTGGAGTTTGCTTACATCATTCTTGTCTTAGATATGATGTGGTATCGTATTTATACGTTTCAGATTAGAGAATTGAATTGAATTGAGGTTTTAAGGTGCACCAACACATGAACAGTTATATGGCGCCTAACAGGAATGAACATGCCAGGCTCATCCTCCATGTACATCGAGATAAAATATGGAGAACGGGTCTAGAACCTTCTCACCCTGAACTGCAGAGTTGCTGCAAGTTCTATTATAGACGCTCCATTTACGCTGGAGCCACGTTATAGTTTTTCTGCCACTGCTCTAGTGATATGAGCGAGATGGCACCTGAAACAATGCAGGGGTCATGATGAAGACCTTTAATGAGCATGAACATTTTTCTGCCACTGCTCTAGTGATATGAGCGAGATGGCACCTGAAACAATGCAGGGGTCATGATGAAGACCTTTAATGAGCATGAACAAATAATGATAAAATGAACATGAATTTGGGTGGGGAGGGTGGGGGGTTCTACCACTCTGCCTTCCCCTCCAACGGGATCTGCAGTGGCCCTATTCTTTGCCTCGTAACTGAATGGGACCCCGAGAACCACACTGGGCTCAGATTAGAGAAGAAGTGCAAGATAAGGAGGAAGGCTGCAGTGGTTTAGCATGGTTTAATATTTGTAAAGATTTTATATTTGTTTTTAATACAACAGTAGGATAAAATCTATCAATGCATGGTTCTTTAAAACTATGCATGACAAGCCAGTAAAGTTCTCTAAATGAACACTGCATTCGAGAAGAGTGTTTGAGTTGTTATCAACTCATTGTGGGTTTTGAGTTGTTATCAACTCACAGTGGGTTTTGAGTTGTTATTGACTAGTTGTGGAACTCGCGTTATTATCCACTTATAGTGGGACTAGTTGTTAACCACTTATAGTGGGACTAGTTATTATCCCCTTATAGTGGGACTAGTTATTATCCACTTATAGTGGGACTAGTTATTATACACTTATAGTGGGACTAGTTATTATCCACTTATAGTGGGACTAGTTATTATCCACTTATAGACGGACTAGTTATTATCCACTTATAGTGGGACTAGAGTTGTTATCCATTTGTAGTGGGACTAGAGTTGTTATCCATTTGTAGCGAGACGAGTTGTTATCAACTCACAGATCTAGTTTTCAGGGTATGGTCAGTGCCTGATTAGAGGAAGGTGCTGTTAAAATTTGATGAAGATCGGACATGGTAATGCTGAGATATAACAAAAACTTAATTCGCCCTGCCCAAACTTAAACAAATGGATATTTTTGTGAAAGTAGGTCACAGTGACCTAGTTTTCAGGATATGGTCAGTGCTTGATGAGAAGAAGGTGTTGTTAAAGTTTGATGAAGATTGGACATGGTAATGCTGAAAAAAAGGCATATTTTGGAGAAAGTCGGTCACAGTGACCTAGTTTTCAGGGTATGGTCAGTGCTTGATGAGAGTTAGGTGTTGTTAAAGTTTCATGAAGATCGGACATGGTCATGCTGAGATATATAGAAAAAACAAAATTTTGGTGCCCACATGCCGCAGCCGCCTGGTTTACGCTAACCTATTAGCCGTTTTTTTAGGTCAGATCTATAAACTAGATCTATCACTGAAGGTGATGAATACCTCTGCTTAAACTCAAATTCAAACAAAGGGCCATCATTCTGTAAGAAATTAGGCAATCAACAATGGTTGATGTAGAGGAACTTAAGGTCATCAGTTGTTACCTGTATATGAAATTTGGGAACATCCCATTTAAAACTGTTTGAAGAATTCAAGTAATAAAAATGTGTTATGCGATGGCATTTTACGCAAAAAGACGGGACAAAAATGTGTTATGTGACGCGATGCGACGGGATGTTATGGACAATGTGATTCCTTTCCTTACTTTGTGAAAGTGGGAGTATAAAAAGTTTTTGAGTGAAGATGCCCATGCTTTTTGCTACTAGGTCAGAGTTGAGATCTTGACAATCTGATAGTACAGGGAGGACTGGGCAAATTATTTTACAAGTGTATATACATTTATTCTTAACAATTATGAAATATATCTTTTAGTTTGTGCAGATACTTACACCTTAAACATGACAAAGGAACGATTGTTCATTTTTATATAGAAGAATGCCAAAACAAACACTCGGGGACCAAACAATGAAAGAAAGCAAACTTCAGAAGACTGACTGGAGGACAGAACTAAGGTAGAGATTGAAACTGAATTAAGCTAGAAATGTGTCCATGGGACACGGATCCACCCAATGAAAATAATCCTCGGAAAACGTAAAATTTTAAGTAAAAAGGGTCATAACTCCAGTAACGTCGATTTTTATGCCGAATCTGTATGCACATCTTAACATCACTGAATAGTAAGCATCCTGTCAGTTTCGAAAGAATCAGTTGAAACTATGGGACGATATAGACACACAAGATATTTCTAGACCACCAATACCTTCAGGTATAACCAACAGATGACCAATACCAATATCATAATTATATGAGGATATTTTGGATTGGGATGGGGTCGAAATTCGGCCCCAAATTGGGCCTGGACAGCTGTATGGTCTCATCCAGACATGACATCAGTGGTGTCATTCCGACAAGGACCTCGGTGTACAGCTGTATGGTTTGCATTTAATTTAAGGAAACATAATATATATATATGTTGTTTTTTTTTTTATATATGGGAAAATATTTTGCTTTTTTGGGGAAAATATGAGGAGACGGCTGTACGGTCTCATCCAGACACAGACATCGATGGTCTCATCCAGACAAGGACCTCGGTCATATACAGCTAAACGGTCTACATTTAATTTAAGGAAAATATACATGAGGATATTTTGGAGTTCAGGTTGGGGTCGAAATTCAGCCCCAAATTCGGCCTAGACAGCTGTACGGTCTCATCCAGACATAGACATCGGTAGTCTCATCCAGACAAGGACCTCAATATTTTCGATTAAGATGGGGTCGAAATTCGGCCCCAAATTGGGCATAGACAGCTGTACGGTCTCATCCAGACATAATCGGTGGTCTCATCCAGATAAGGACCTCGGTCATATACAGCTGTACGGTCTACATTTGATTTAAGGAAAACATATATATATATGTTTTTTTATTTGTTTTTTATTGTTGTATTTTGGGAAAATATTTTGCTTTTTTTGGGAAAATATGAGGAAATTTTGGATTGGGATGGGGTCGAAATTTGGCCCCAAATTGGGCCTAGACAGCTGTACGGTCTCATCCAGACATAGACATCGGTGGTCTCATCCAGACAAGGACCTCGGTATACAGCTGTATTATCAGGTTTGCGTTTAATTTAAGGAAACATAATATATATATGTTTTGTTTTTTTTATATTTGGGAAAATATTTTCCTTTTTTTGGGAAAATATGAGGATATTTTCGATTGGGATGGGGTCAAAATTCAGCCCCAAATTGAGCATAGACAGCTGTACAGTCTCATCCAGACATAGACATCGGTGGTCTAATCCAGACAAGGACCTCAGTATACAGCTGTATGGTCTACATTTAATTTAAGGAAAACATATATATATATATTTTTTCTATTTTTGTATTTTGGGAAAATATTTTGCTCTTTTTTTTGGGAAAATATGAGGATATTTAGGATTTGGATGGGGTCAAAATTCGGCCACAAGTTGGGCAAGACAGATGTATGGTCTCATCCAGACACAGACATCGGTGGTCTCATCCAGATAAGGACATCGGTTATATACAACTGTACGGTCTACATTTAATTTAAGGAAAACATATTATATGATTGCTAAGTCGAGATCAGTAAATAGGCTCTACATATACACCCGGATGACATGGTGATCGCTAAGTCGAGATCCATAAACTGTTTCGACAAAAATGCAAAATCTCTATTTCAAACTTTGGACCCCTGTGGCATGATCATTTTTCACCCTGGGGATTTCATTTGAACAAATTTGACAGTCTAGGGGTTTCCAATCATTTATAAGGAAAAACATGGAAATCTGTTCAAAGATTCTTGAGAAAAAGATTTTCAAGTTTTCAACCTTCTCTGGTCAAGACGACCATCTTCGATGATTCATTGACCTAATTTTCACAAATCTGAGGGGAGGTTGTTTGAAGAAGTGGCTAATGATGGATGGACGATGAACAAAAAGTGATCCCAACAGATCACTTTGAGGTCTGCTCAAGTTTAGCGGATTATTGAATTTGTTTAAGCGTTTTTCATATAAACATTCTTAACCAAGTTTGATAAAGATCAAATGAAAAATGAAGTTTCCTAGAGATTTAACAAGGCAAACTATAGCATTTTCCATAAATCAAGGGTCATAACTCTGGTGTTCCTAATCTGTTCTGGCTGGATTTCAAAAATTCTTGTGTAAACTGGTATCAACTATTTTGCCAAGTTCAGTTGGTAACTTTAGTTTCAGACACAAAATAAAGGTGCTAGAGTGTTCACAAGTGGCATTTTTCAATAAATTAAGGGCTACAACTCTGTTGTTTCCAATGCATTATAATAGCTGGTTTTCAAATTTGATTCATCTTTCATTGATATCAACAATCTGGCGAAGTCTGGTTTAGATCAAATACAAAATGAATTTGCCAGTGTTCACAAGGCAGAATATGGCATTTCCCAATAAATCAGGGACCATCAATCTGGTCTTACTAATCTGATATAGCTGGTTTTTGAACTTGTCTAAACTTTCATCAACATCAACAATCTGGCCAAGTTTGGTAAAGATCAAATAAAAATGAAGGTGTTGCAGTGTTCACAAGACTGAATATGGCATTATGAAATAAATCAAGGGCCGTAATTCTGTTGTACCTAATCTAATATGGCTGATTTTCAAACATTTCCAAGCTTTCAATAATATCAACAGTCTGGCCAAGTTTGGTGAAGATACACAATGAAGGTGCTAAGGTGTTCAAAAGGCTGAATATGGCATTTTCAGTTAATTAAAGGGGCCATAACTCTGATGATACCCATATAGTTGGATTTCAAAATTGTCCAACTTGTCATTAATATCAACAATATGGCCAAGTTTGATACAGATAAAATCCAAACAAAACGGACAAAGCTGAATATGTAATTTTTTCAATTAATCAAGGGGCCATAACTCAGGTGTTCCTAGTGCGATAGCTGGGGTTTGGTGTTATCAAAGCTTTTTATTAATATCAACAATCTTGCTGAATTTGGTAACAATCAAGTACAAAATGAAGGTGCTAGAAAATCTACAAGGCAGAATATGACATCTTTCAGAAAAACAAGGGCCATAACTCAGGTGTTACCAAAGCGATCTGACTATTTATTGAACTCCTACAAATTTTCATTGATATAAAGACCCTGGTAAAGTACGGTTAATATTCGATTAATAATGAAGGCCCTATTGTGAACAATGAAGGCCCTATCGTGTTCACTAGGAAAAAGTTAACAGATGGACGAAGGCCAGATGGAGGACAACTCATCATCCCATCAGCTCTGCTGGCCTTAGGCCTGTAGAGATTCAAAACCAGTACAGCTAAAACAATCCTATCTTATTATATGCAAGCAGGTTTAAAGTAAAAAGTATACTGAAATAATAAATCAAAAGGCTGATTTTAATGATAAAAAATGTCAAGATTGTTTAAGAGGAGTAATGACACACATTTTACAATATTTGCAATATACTTTTCAACTTTTCAACAAAATAGGAAAGCTGATAACTTGAGTAGTTACTATTTTAATATCTGCCCTTGCCTCCCACACTTGATTGCTTGATTTAAAATCTTGCCCACCAAGTGTTTTGTGGTTAGTCCTGATAGTTGTTTAGAAATAAACAATACACTATTTTACAATATAGATTTTCCATCAAATATCCAGGGCAATTCCTCTTGAATTTATCCAATTTATCTGCCCCTGTTTCCTACACATCATTTGTTGCACATCACATCAGGTTTGGTTAGCTCCTATTATTTTTTAAGATGTAGGCAACACAAATTTTACAATATTAAGACCTTACATTAAAGTATTATAAAACCGCTATTACTTTTGCAATCTGTACCCAATTATCTGCTCTTGCTTCCAACACAAATTACTGATAAGATAGAAAACTATGTTTGATATGGTTAGCAGTTAACAAACTTTACAATAACTTGACATTTTATCAAACCAGGTGGTTCTTAGGTTTCCACGAGAGAAACGATGTGTGAAGGTCAAGGTCATTACCATAACGTGTTTGGAAAAGGTTGAACTAGGGAAAGGTTTTTTTACGGAGAATTAAGGCTATTGGAAAATTAATGAAAGTTGATCAAAATTGGAACACTTGTGCGAGGACGTATAATTTAAACGTTATTTAAGTGTATGAGGAATCCTTTTCACTGTTAAAAACAATTGTAAAAGTGGTTTTGCAACATTAAAACTTGGATTTTAGTTTGGCAATTTCGGTGTTGAGGCTGGTATAAATGGCGAACAAAGGAAAAATGGCATCGTCATTTTCCGAAACGGAAAATACGATTACCCTCCAAGAAATGGTCGCAAAACTTGCGAGAGAACTATAAAGAGTCCATGTACTTAGCCGAGGAAGGAAATGACTTTCAATTAGGGGAAATCACTAGGAGAAATTTGGCTGTAGGGGAAATCCCTAAAGGCGTGCGTTTGCCAGAACGAGGTTCTTTGTCTGGAAGCAAAAACGCGGTAAATACTCGGAAAGGAGTTTTGTCAAAAATGAGCAAAATCGCCCACACTGACTGTGACGTCACAATGACGGATGGCTTATGGGTAAAAGTCTCCAAAATGGAGGCCGCAGCACAAGTGTGTGGGAGGTGGGTGGAGGGGGCAACATATATGTGTAAGAGGCTATGTGTAAGAAATTACCAAAAAACACAGATATATCTGGGGTGAGGGGGGAGTTTTCAGTGGGGGGGGGGAGGGAGTTTCCATTGGGGGTGGAGGGAGCGACATGTGTAAGAAGCTATGTGTAAGAATTGACCAAATGAGGATGGAGCCCATGCCCCAATATGGGTGAAGTATGAATAAGATGCATAATGCTATAAGAAATCCCAAACCAAAATTATAGATATATATATGCTTACATGCAAACCTAGATCTGCCTTTATTGCACATTTTATGGGCAATCGCAATTTGGGTTCCGTGGAAGCCCAGAATTTGCAGAAGACAAAAACCCTTTACAACATACTATAAGGAAACCAATTCCAAAATTTAGTTCAGCTAGGACAAGAAATGTAAGAGATATAGACCTGTAAACACAGCTTACACGCAAAATTTGATGTGAAACAGACACATTTTAAGGGCTATCAGAATGTGTGTTCCATGGGAGCCCAGGGATTACAGGAACCAAAATTTCTTAAGCAGCCCTTAAGATAATGCTATAAGGAAGCTAATGGCCAAATTTAATTGTGCTAGAGTAAGAATTGTAAGAGATACAGACTTGTAAACACAGCTTACACGCAAACCTTAATGTGGAACGCCGATGCAGACCCCGGGGTGATTACATAAGCTCTCTTATTCTTCGAATAGTCGAGCTAAAAAGAAAGTCATAAAATCTGGAAAAGTTTGGCAAAGATCAGATGCAAAATGAAGGCCCTATCGTATGACGAGGCAAATTATATCATTTTTAACAAAATCAAGGGCCATAACTATGCTGTTACTGGTCCGATCTGGCTGGTTTTCGAACTTGAATGAGCTTTCATTGACATTAACAATCTGATCAAGTTTGGTAAAGATCGGATAAACAATGAAGACCCTATCGTCTTAACGAGGCAAAATATAGCATTTTGAACTAAATCAAGGGCCAGAACTCCCCTGTTACTTGTCCGATCTGGCTGGTTTTCGAACTTGTCCGAGCTTTTACTGATATTAACAACCTGTTAAAGTTTGGTAAAGATCGAATGAAAAATGAAGGCCCTATCATCTTAACGAGGTAAAAGTTGACAGACGACTGACTGACTGACGACTGCCCTTGGCCAGTAGAGCTAAAAATAAATCTGATCAATCAAAAATGCCAGAGCTGATTAGGGACAGTTTCAAGATACTGGCACATGGGATTTGCACAGCAAACTGAAAACGAAAAGCGATGATTAGGCGCCTAGTACCACGAAAGTATAGGAAAGTCTGTGACACAGACAGTCCAGTTACCGATAAATTCTTCGGGGATGATCTGGACTCGCGTGTAGATGAAATTGAAAAAGGTCACAGAAATTGTCAAGCGCCAACCAGAACTCTTTTTTAGGTATGAGGGGCCCATCATTTGGCAGGGGGCGGCCCCAATACCAATACCGAGCACATCCAAAAGTGGGGAACACGTATCCAAATCGGGACAAAGGCTACCAGAAGCCAGGCATGAGTTACCGGGGGAAAGCTCCAACTCAGTCTTACAGTGGCAAAAAACAGAGAAAATAAAAGTAAGTAACCTTCAAATGGTAAACAATACACCTAGTAACTTTACAGGTGGACAATTACAACATTATAAAAATGTATGGGAAGAAATCACTTCTGATCAGTGGGTGTTAGAAACAATTTCGGGATATAAATTGGAACTTGAAAGTAAGCCGTGTCAAAACTTTATCCCTAGTCCTATCCCTAGACCTATACAGTTTATTAAGTCAGAAAATAAATTGGGTGTCGAAAGAAATCGAAAAGTTTTTGGAAAAGGGAATTGTTGAGGAGGTTTATGGGTCTAATATATTTGTAAGGCCAAAAAAGGATTGAGTTATTCTTAATTTAAAACAATTTAATGACAATGTTGCTAAACTTCATTCTAAAATGGAAACACTAAAATCGGCTATTATGGATATATAAATACTGTATAAAATCGGTGAAGATTGGATCAAAAATGGAGGAGCTAAAGTGCTCACTTTAGGCAAAATTATGCATTTTTGCCAATTCAAGGGCAGATAACTCAGCTATTTGCAATCGATTATGGTTGGTTCAAGAACTCATCTGAGATCTTATGGATATATTACTATTGTGAAAGTTTGGTAAAGATTGGATGCAAATGAAGGTACTAGTGCGTCCGAATCAAAACATTGAGGGTGCACAACGAACGGACATCCAGACGGACCAACAAATGATACATTGTGTGCCTTTTTAATCTGGACAGGTTGCAGTGTGTGTCTTTGTTTTTTTGCACTGTGCGACATTTTTCAAGCTGGAAACACTCTGGGGCTTTTTTTTTTCCGACTCATGCTTTTATGCATGACCATAAGGTTTAAATGATGTATCACTTAATCAACCAGTGGCCTACAAGAGCCTGAAGATGCACTACAGACTTGCATGACCTCATAACAATAGACTTGTTAGGTATGTATAATGGGAATCTTTGATTCAAAATAACCAAATATCACGTGTATAGCAGCATCAGACAATATATGTTTGTTTATTTCCCTTGATGATGCCACCACCAACCTAGATAGTTTTCATCCGAAATAAAAAAACATTCCACGATATTAGCTGAATTGTAAGCGGTTTCAAACAAAGTACATTTGTTAACCAACTATTTTATTTTTCTATTCAGATTCTAATTAATGAGATGATATGTTTTCCCAAAACAATGAACTTATTTCTAGTAACAAAAACCTGCATGAACATTTGAGACTGTTTTTTAACATGTTTAAAGAATGAGCTGCACATAATACAGCACAGATTAGTCAGACAGCATGTGAAGCAGAGCTAGGGGAATTTCAAAATGCCAATCAGTATGAGATTCCTGATCTTGTAGATTTACCACTTCCACTGCCACGACATGCCACCCAAACCGAGACCTCCCTCATGCACACCCACTCACCCCCTTTCCTGCCAATATGTTAAAGAAAGATGTTATCAACACTTAAATTTTTAAATTATAATAATGATTTCGCTCCACCTCGCTTATCTCTTTTTTGAAGAGCTACTGGAATAGAATAGCCAGAATAGAGTAACTATTTATTGGCACACCCCGCATTTTAATGATTTTGATAAAACTGGTTTAAACTATTCATGTAAGACAGAAATTAAACATTTCTTTAGATTGCTTTTTCGAAATCATGCATTTAGTTGCAGTTAGTGTTAACCTTAAACTTGACCCCACTTACCACAAATATAAATCCCAAAATTCCTTTCCATATAAGCTACCTACACAGCAAGTTTCATTTCAATATCTCGTTAGTATCTAATGTTAATGCCTGAAAACTATTTTTCTATTTTTAGTAACAGTGACCTTTACCTTGATGCCAGTGACCTCAAATGCAGTCCCAATCTTCTTTTAATTCAAGCTATCTACACACCATGATTCATTCTAATATCTCATTCCCATCTGAAGTTATTGTCGGGAAACATTTTTTATATTTTTAGAAACAGAGACCTTGACCCCAGTGACCTCAAATGCAATCCCAAGCTTCTCTTCCATATATGCTATCCATACACCAAGTTTTGTTCCAGTATCTCATTCCTAACTGAAGTTCTTGGAAACTATGAGTTTGACACCGCCAAATGACATTCCGAAATAATAATCCGAGCTTGACGTTGGAAAACTTGCTACAAAAAGTATATTTTAAGTAGGAATCACTTGGCTGTTGTTACTACTGAAAATGCACCATTTACTTTACAACATATAACAAATTATTATGAACATTTATCTACTAATAAAATGTTTAATGAAATGTAGTGGCTTAAGTGTTGGTCCGTGTGCTTTTTTTTGAACACTTGTATGTGCCGGTTTGAAGATATGAGACTTATTATGGTTATAGGAGTCCCTAGGTCAAACAAAGGTCAAGGTTGGCATGACCTCACATGGAAATATGTAATCCACCAGATAACTTTAAGCACAAACCCACACTCATGAAACTTTAAAGTTACAATACCCTTGGTGAAAAGCCTCGTGTTTAGAGCAAATAGGTCAAAGGCCAATGTCACCAAAACCTCAAAAGTATTGCACTTGGTGCGAGGAGGAACCATATTGCTTTTTGGATCAGTAGATCAAAGGTCAAGGTGACTATAACCTCATATGGACATACACACTTTAGAATTAACACATACACTCATGAACCTTCATAGGTATGAGGAGAAACCCTATTGGACTTGAGGTCTCTAGGTTAAAAATAATAATGAACTTGTGCGTCAAGTTTCAAAGCTTTCCAACAATTCGTTTTTGATAAATGAGGAAAAACAAAAATATTTCACCACATTTTTTAACAAACGATCAAACACGTAGTCGGATGGAAGGATCAACGGAGATCACCAAACCATTACCCGGCATTTACTATTCAATCCAGCTTAGAACTTTAACCCTGTAAAATTATTTTGACTTTAGCATAGGGTGGGACTTAGTTTCATAGCAAAATCTAAGATGGTATTGAAGATATATATACATTAAAAATAATTCAACCCAGAACTTAACCCTGCTAAATTGCTTTTGTTCTTTGCCTTTAAAGTCAAGGTCACTGGTTGGATGGGGCTTAATTGGAGGATCAGGGATTACAGTTTCAAAACAATATCTCTACCGGAAAGGGAATTTTAGTCTGATCATTTTACCAGGAAAGCCATTTTGTGACTTAAGATTTTAGAATCTGTCCACGTTTTGGTTAAGTTGTATGGTTAGGGTACAGTTGGCCGTGAGAATTAGAGTAACAGGGTTATGATTTGGAACGTGGTTATGGTTAAGGCAAGGATAAGTTTAGTCTGTCATATAAAGTGGTAGACAGATTCTAAAAACACTCATATTTCGCTTATTCAGTGACTACCCCAGCTTTAATGGTCTCACCTTTCACAGAAAAATGCGAGACATAGGGATCACTTTTCTGGCGATGAAGGCAAACTTACAGTGCCGCCGTCAACACTTTGTTAACGTTTTTTATGAAACATTCACTTGGGGTAAGCCCCTACCCTAAGACTAAGTCTACCCCACCATTATTTCATATATATTTATGCTCCTATATAACCGTAGACATTTATTGTTAAGAAATTGCAAGATATATATTGGTTAGACACCTTGTGCCGGCCTTGTTAGTTTTGGGTATCATTTAGATATGTTTCCTACTTTTTCATGTTTCCCTGACCTCAAAGGCAAACCCAAACTTCCTTTCCATATAAGCTACCTGCAAAGCAGGTGCCATTGCAATATCTCATACCTAACTAAAGCTATAGCTCATAAACCATTATTTTTATTTTTAGAAACAGTGACCTCGACATGAACCCAGTGACCCCTATGCAATCCCAAGCCTCCTTCTCATATCAGATACCTACACACCAAGTTTTGTTTCAATATCACATTCCTAATGAAGTTATTGCCTACTTTGCCACTGACCGTTCCAAGGCGGTAGCCCTATTGTCAACCGGTTCTTTTGTGTTTGTGATGTCGTTTGCATTTATTATTACTTTTCCCTTCTTGTTTGTTTGCGTGTTTGTTTCTGTGTTTTGTGGTTGACTGTCCTCCTTGAATGCTACTTTCCCGATCTTTTTATACTTCTTTATTGGCCAGAAACCATTTTTTTATTTTTAGAAACATTGACCTTGACCCCAGTGATCTCAAATGCAATCCCAAGCTTCCTTTCCATGTAAGATACCTACAAATCAAGTTACTGTTCTTTCCAATTTCTCACTCCTAACTGAAATTATTGAGTGGTTAACATTTTTTCTATTTTTTAGTAACAAGACACCTTGACCCCAGTGACCCCAAATACAATCCCAAGCTTCCTTTCCATATAAGCTACCTACACAGCAATTTCTCTCTCCTGACAGAAGTTACTGAGCAGAAACGTTTATTATAATGCCGCTTTCACAAAGTGAAGTGGGGCCTATATAGGAATCATGTCTGTAATGTGCTTTTGCGTCGCGTCCCATAACACATTTTGTCATGTCATGTCACGTCCCATCCCATAGCATTACATGTTTTTTATTACTTGAATTCCTTACACAATTTTGAAATGGTTGTTCCCAAACTTCATATACACATAACAACTGATGACCTTATGTCCTTCTAAATCACCCATTGTTGATGCAAGTTTTGTTACAATATCACACTCCGTAACCATCCAGTTATAGAGCGGAAACCATTTTCCTATTTTTAATAACAGCGACCTTCACCTTAACCCCAGTAACCCCAAATGAAATCCCAATTATCTTTTCGATATAAGCTACCCACACAGCAAGTTTTGTTGCAATATCTCTCCAAAGTTATTGAACAGAAACCATTTTTCTATTTTAGTTAAAGCAACTTTGGGCTTTATCCGAGTGACCCTACCATATAATCTACCAACCCAGCAGGTTTCATTGCAATACCTCAATCTTAACGGAAGTTATTAAGCGAAAACCATTTTCTATTTTTAGTAACAGTGACCTTGACCGCAGTGACCCCAATACAATCCAGTGCTAGAAATCAACATTTTTAGTTTACTTGACCACCATTATAGAAGTTGGGTAAAAATGATAGACCTGCTCAAAAATTACTAGACCAAATACTATTCAACAAAAAGTTTTATTTTAGTTTCTTTTCAGGAGTGTTAAATGCATTTTATCTCCACATTTCTTATGTATGAAAAGTAATCCACACAAAAAAGCATCTCGATCAAGAATCACCCCCACATCCCCTCACCCCCTCACCCACCCCGTCAAACAACATTCGCCAATCTAATAACCAAAGGAAAACTGATGAAAAAGGACTTTAATGAATGTTTGAAATCTGAAGCCAAGACTTCAGGCTTTCAAGTGCCCTCAACCAAAATAATAGGGATAAAGACCTACGGATTCGTAGTCGGCTGGGCCACCTCGACAGCACAAAGACAGAAATAAGTGGTGAACATCAAGAGAAATAAACAAAGAAAAATAACAAAAAAAAACAGAAAATTCTGCGGTTAATTTTCATTGAATATATTACCCTATTTTTTGCACTTCCGACCAAAAACTTTGTAATTTATAATCCAATCCGAGGAAACTTTAGGAAAATGTTTCTGGCCATATTATCTATGTAAAGTTTGATAACCAGACACCTATAATGCACCTATAAGTTTGATAAACAGACACCTATAACCAGACACCTATAATGCACCTATAAGTTTGATAAACAGACAGCTTTAACCAGACATCTATAATGCCAGAGTTTCTGCCCTTGGATTTTTAAAAATTGATTTTCGTTTCAAACCAATGACTTCAATGTTTATAATCCGATCTTAATGAAACTTTACGACAATGTTTATGGCCATAATATGTAGTCCAAGTTCCATGATCAGCAAGATTGCACCTTTACTGATGGAGTTATGGCCCTTGGACTTTTCAAACTCGACTCGTTTTCGACCAATAACTTTTCACATTTATACTTCGATCTTGATGACAGTGTTTAGGGCAATGTTTATGGCCATAATATCTAATCTAAGCCAAGTTTGATAACCAGCCAGATGGCACCTATAACGCAAGAGATATGGCCCTTGAATTTTTCAAAACCAACTTTCATTTCTGACCAATTACTTTAATACTCACCATCTGATCTAAATGAAAATTTAAGAATGTTTATAGCCATAATATCTAGTCCAAGTTCGATAACCAGCCAGATTGCACCTATACTAGAGTTATGGCTCTTGGATTTTTCAAAATCGACTTTCGTTTCCAACCAATAACTTTAATATTTATAATCCGATCTTGATGAAACTTTAGGACAATGTTTTTGGCAATAATATCTCAGTTATATTCGCTAACTAGACTGAACGTATAATGCTCTCAATTTTTGAAGCAACTTTTTATGTTTATAATTCGATCTTGATAGATCTTTAGGAGAATGTTTAGGGCCATAACCAATAATATCTAGGCAAAGTTCGATAATAAGCCAGATCACACCCATAATGCCAGAGTTATAGCCCTTGGATATTTGAAATTGAACATTTTTGCTGTTCATTACATGGTCCCACCTTAATTCCATTAAGCGATGGGAAAGCTTATATTAGCAGGATTTTATAACGGATATTTAGACAATAAAGCATGTTTAAAACATTTTTTACTGAAAAAATGTGATAAGCTGTTTAAAATTACCTTACAACATGCAAGCTTTTTAATCCGAAATTAAGGTTTTATTTCATACCTCAGCCAACCCCATTTTCGCTTCTTGGAGAAGGGGTTGGATGGGGTATGAAAGTTAATACTCGGATGTCCAATCAATAACTTGAAACATTTATAATCCATTCTTGATGAAACTTTTGGACAATATTTACAGGCATAATAATATATCGGCAAATTTCGATAACCAGTCAGACTGCACCTACCATGCTGGAATTATGGCGCTTGAATTTTTGTGAAAATTGATGTGCTTGCGTTTTCTGCTCAATAATTTTAATTATAATCCAATCTTCATGAAATTTGAGGCCAATTAATATCATGGCCAAGTTTTGATAACCAGCCCGATTTCAATATTATAAGGAGTTATCATAGCCCTTTGTTTTTTAAAAATAGAATATGTTTTGCCAAGGTTTTTACCTCATATCAACAGATTTTTACATTGGCAGTTCCTATCATGGGGTGGACCATAATTCTCTGAATATGCTTGTGTTTTTTTTTACAGTTTTCCATTCTTAGGATTTTCAAAAAGTAGAGATAATAGTTATTTTTAAGAAAAATGTAGGGAAAAATAGGCTCAAATCAAGAAAGTAGAAAAAAATAAAGCCCGATTGAAAGTCTGTATTCTTACATTTGTTACTCAATTTGACTATTTTTGACGCTTTGGTGTGCATGTTCCATTTCAAAGGTGCTTAAAATTAATTTCTAATAGCAACCGTAAACATTTGGCTAGTATCGTGGAGCGCTGGTTGGTTTGGTTGTCTCACCTTCTCAAGATATTTGGTCCATCATTAAATATGAAATATATGTGCAATGTTTGCAATTACTTGAAACTTTACATGAATAAAGAAAAGCAAATATTACAGCTGTCCAGAAACTTTCTCAATGGAAAACTCATTAAAAGAAATATAGCTATAAGAAATACTTTAATTTTGAGCTTGAGCATGGAACGTCAGTTAAGCAAATTTCGAGAACAAACTTCGGACCCCCGTGGCTCAGCCATTTTTAACCTCAGCAATCATTAATAAAGAAAAACTGTAAAAATCTGTTCAACAGTTCATGAGAAGATTTAGGGTTTTAAACTTTTAAAGTAATAACTGCCATTTTTGATATCGCACCGACTTAATTTTAACAAATTTGAAAACATTGACCTAAGGGGATCATCCAAGTGGTCAAAATTGAATATGCAGTTTCAGGGATCTTGTTGACAATTAGACAGACGAACAGATGACGGACAGATAAACAGATGACGGACAGACAAACAGATGACGGTCGGACAAACAGATGATGGACAGATGAACATATGATGGACAGATGAACAGATGATGGACAGACGAACAGATGCAGGACAGATGAACAGATAACGGACGGACGAACGGATGACAGACTTTTTGGCTCAGGTAAGCTAATAAAATCTTGGTTTTTTCTTTGTAATTAACAAATTTATTACTTCAAATTGTTTTGGTTATCTGTTTTAGTGGTCTACAAAAAAGTGTATCTATTACTAAATACTTACTTGGGTCTATGCTTAATTTTTGTTTCCATGGATACATTTCACTGAATAAAAATTAGACAGTAACTGTTATTTACTTATGCTCAATATTATTCTTTATGTACAACAAGTGTTCCTTAAATTTAATTATATGTAGATCTGTCTGATAAAAATGTCCTGTTTAAAGTTCAGTTAAAATTTAGTTCATAGTTTACCACCACCATTTAAATGTATTTTGTTTTAGCTGTGTTTTTGGCACAATATTTCAAACTGTGTTGCAAACTTCTTGTAACTAAATATAAACAAGACAGGGTTGTTTATGTAACCAAGAAGTATGTCTCCCTTGATAATTTATGAACCAACCTCAGGCTGAAAGTTATTCTCTGTACATCATCTCGATATGGTGAACATTTGTGTCAAGTTATTTCAAAATCCCTCAAGCATTTCAAAAGATATGGAGAGGACACAAAATACAGTGCATATGACCTTCGACCTCTAAGTTTGATCTTGACCTTGAACAGACATGGCTGGAAGTCACACTGTGCATGTTGTCTCGATATGGTGAACATTTGTGCCAAGTTATTTCAAAATCCCTCAAGAGGTTCAAGAGATATGGAGAGGACACGAAATATAGTGCATATGACCTTCGACCTCTAAGTGACCTTGAACAGACGTGGCTGGAAGTTATGCTCTACATGTCGTCTCTATATGGTGAATATTTGTGCCAAGTTATTTCAAAATCCCTCAATCATTTCAAGAGATATGGAGAGGACACGAAATACAGTGCTTATGACCTTCAACCTCTAAGTGTGACCTTGACCTTGAACAGACATGGCTGGAAGTCACACTGTGCATGTTGTCTCGATATGATGAACATTTGTGCTAAGTCATTTCAAAATCGCTCAAGCGGTTCAAGAGATGTGTAGAGGACAAGACTTGTGACGGACATACAGACATCCAAGCTAAAAACAATAATTATGTCTCCACAGCATGGGAGAGACATAATGCTTGGGAAAAACATGTCTCCCCCAATAGCAACAGCCTAGCCAGGGAATAGCTACAGTTATACTGAAGTGAAATATATATTTATTATACAGAGTTATATGAATCCAAGTTTATAAATGGTTCTACTTTTTGTATGCCAGTGTATAAAGGATTTGTGATGGATAATGAAGGAGAAGTGTTGAGAGCTAGCTATTTACATATGTATCAAGGATAATGAAGCAGAGGTGTTGAGAGCTACCTATTTACATATATATCAAGGATAATTAAGCAGAGGTGTTGAGAGGTACATGTATGCCAATGTATAAAGGCTATGTGACCGATAATGAAGGAGGTGTTGAGGTCAAATACCGGGCATAAGTGTATTTTGAAGGGTTACAGACATGCAAAGATAGATTAGAAAATTGTTTCCCAATACATTTTTGACAACAAAATAATTTCGCATAAATTAATCGTAAAACAAAATTGTTCAGTTTTATGCTGTTGGTAAAACTTAAGTGCCGCCTCCATAAACTGTTGAATTGAAATCTTGGTGCTACTTTGAGTAGTTTATAATGGACAACGCAGGAGAGGAGTTGAGTGATACAGGGTTTAGTAGAGAAGTATCAGACAGGTCAGAAGCCATGATAAGTTTACCTTGATGTGGCAATAGTCAGGAGACTATCATTAGATAACTGCCAAGACAATGGTTAACACTTAACCCGCTATAACAAGAGGGCCAAGAGGGCCCTATATCGACCACCTGAGTTATTGTCCATTATCGAACTTCTTCGAAATCTTATGACCATATACAATCTGTGCAAGTTTGGTTAAGATTGTCCAAGAAATATGGCCTCTGTTGTTTACCAACATTGATATAAAGACACTGACAAAGTTTGGTAAAGATCAAAGACAAAATGAAGGTGCTAGAGTGTAACCTCTGGGGCATGGCCAGATGTGACCCCAGGGCTACATGTAATATATGAGAGCTGTACGTGTGCCTTGTGGTTTCAGAGAAGAAGATTTTTTAAGTTTTTCCCTATACAAGTCTATGTAAAACATGTGACCCCTGCGGCAGAGCCAAATGTGACCCCAGGGTCACTATTTTAATGAACTTGGTAAAGGACCACAAGCGCATAGTAAATGCAAAATATTAAACCTCTGGCTCTTGCAGTTTCAGAGAAGAAGATTTTTATATACAAGTCTATGTAAAACTGTGACTGCCGGGGCGGGGCCAAATATGACCCCAGGGTCACCATTTGAACAAACTTTGTAAAGGACCATAATCTTATTTATATTATTTATAGTACATGCAAAATATTAAACCTCTGGCTCTTGTAGTTTCAGAGAAGATATTTAATTCTTTTCCTATATAAGTCTTATGTAAAACATGTGACCCCTTGGGGGAGGGGGCCAAATGTAACCCCAGGGTCACCATTAGAACAAACTTGGTAAAGGACCATAATCTTATAGTAAATGCAAAAGATTAAACCTCTGGCTCTTGTAGTTTCAGAGAAGATTTTTTAAGTTTTTCCCTATACAAGTCTATGTAAAACTGTGACCCCAGGGGCAGGGCCAAATGTGACCCCAGGGTCACCATTTCAATAAACTTGGTAAAGGACTATAATCTGATAGTAAATGCAAAATATTAAACCTCTGGCTCTTGTAGTTTCAGAGGAGAAGATTTTTTTCCCCCCCCTATATAAGTCTATGTAAAACTGTGACCCCCGGGGCGGGGCCATAATTGACACCAGGGTCACCATTTGAACAAACTTGGTAAAGGACCATAAGCTTATAGCAAATGCAAAATATTAAACCTCTGGCTCTTGCAGTTTCAGAGAAGAAGATTTTTTAAATTTTTCCCTATAAATGTCTATGTAAAACATGTGACCCTTGGGGCAGGGTCAAATGTGACCCGAGGGTCACCATTTGAACAAACTTGGTAAAGGACCATAAGCTTATAGTAAATGCAAAATATCAAACCTCTGGCTCTTGTAGTTTCAGAGAAGATTTTTTAATTTTTTTCCTATATATTTTATGTAAAACTGTGACCCAGGGGCGGGGACAAATTTGACCCCAGGGTCACCATTTGAACAAACTTAGTAGAGGACCATAAGCAGATGCTACATGTAATACATGAGAGCTCTGTGCCTTGTGGTTTCAGAGAAGAAGTTTTTTCCTATATGTCTAGATGAAAAACATGCAAAATCTCAATATACCAACTTTGGACCCCCGGGGCACAGTCATTTTTGACTTCGGGAACTTCATTTGAACAAAATTGATAGTCTAGGCATTGGCAATCATTTTAAAAGAAAAACTGTTGAAATCTGTCTGGCGGTTCTGGAGAAGAAGATTTTTTATGGTTTCAACTATATATGGTAATGGCGGCCATCTTGGATGTTGCGCTGACCTAATTTTAACAGCTCTAAAAAACATTCATCTAAGGATCATTCACCTGAAGTTTGGTCAAAATTAGCCAAGCGGTTTTTGAGGAGAAGTTGTTTGAAGAAAAGTTAACGACGGACGACGACGGACCACGGACGAAGAGTGATCCCAATAGATCACCTTGAGCCTTCGGCTCAGGTGATCTAAAAATATAAAGGACTGTTCTTTCTTTGAATTACGCCCATCCACTTATGTGACAAAGGGGTGTTCTGGGGAAAATGACTGATTGGCAGCCAGACATTGTAACACGCAGGCCGATCTGGCTTTACAATGGACACAAAGGCTACTACAGTCGTTCATTGGGTGCTCGTTATGTACCAGATATTGGCATATTTATATTGGCATTATGTTTTCTCATAAAAAATTGCCAGTAGAGAACCTTATTCCATTCACATAAATAATCTGTTTACATGGTTTCTATTCTCGGTAACTTTAATTGTTGCATGGCTATTAGTAAATATAGACCGATTTAGATTTGGGCCTGTTTTCTACGTTGAATGTTATAGTTATCATCTTCAATTTGATAGTGATGAAAACTCAACTTTCTTATTTATTGAACATATTTCAACTGCATTTGAAGGAGAAAAACAAGAGATAAACGCCTGGTGGCGTTAAAGCGGATTTTCCAAATGTGAAAGATAAGTGTATGTGTGTTGGGTGAAACTATTTAATAGAGCTTCTCTAAATAGATTTGTTTGGGAGTGGGAGGATGTTTTAATGTTATAGCACATATTTTGGAGAAAGCAGGTCACAGTGACCTAGTTTTCAGGCTAAGGTCAGTGCTTGATGAGAGGAAGGTGCTGTTAAAGTTTGATGAAGATCGGACATGATAATCTGAGATATAAAAAAAGTTTATTTTCCGCCCTCCGAGACAAACAAAAAGGCTAACGTAACGCACATTTTGGAGAAAGTAGGTCACAGTGACCTAGTTTTCAGGGTATATCAGTGTTTGATAAGAGGATGGTGCTGTTAAAGGTTGATGAAGATCGGACATGGTAATGCTGAATATAAAAAAAAAGTTTATTTCCAACCCCCCCACCCCGGCCGAAACAAACGGTCAGTGCTGGATGAGAGAAAGGTGCTAGCTGTTTAAGTTTGATGAAGATCGGACATGGTAATGCTGAAATATATAGAAAATACAAAATGTGGCCGCCCGCCACCCACCTGCCCGGTTTACAACAATCTATAAGTCGCTTTTTTTCTCTCAAAAAGAACTGCTAAAAATACCTTTGTTAAAAAAGTAATATCTTCAATTTTAATGCTTTTTCAACTGCATCATGAGATGTAATTTGCTTGACTTTGACATTCATAATTTAAGGCCAAATAACGGTCTCTAAATTTAAACTGAAAGGTGTGTCGCCGTTGTCTCCCTAATTAAACCTTTTAGCACACAGTATCAGTTTCTTTGGCATGTAATACTGATTCAATGGTCTGGCGTAAAGTATCAGAAACTCTAAAAGAGAATTTTACTGCGCATATGCATTTAGCACGTGATTTCCCCGAATGTGTTTTGTTTATAAGCCCTTTTTTCACATGCATAAAACTAATTTCTTTATGAAAACCACACAGCTAAATAGGGAAATACGCTTAACGCCATTAAAGTGCAAGTTTTTTTATTTTGTGTTTATTTTTAATTAAAGATGTCTCCAAGATCGATGGTGTGTTATGTACTTGTTAGAAATTATCCACATTTCCTATAAATCTGGTGAACGAGTTAAATAGTACGAGAGTGGTGTGTGTTTTATTAACCAGAGTATGAGCAGTAATCTATAGTAAAATAGTACGAGAGTGGTGTGTGTTTTATTAACCAGAGTATGAGCAGTAATCTATGGTAAAATTGTATGAGAGTGGTGTGTATTTTATTAACCAGAGTATGAGCAGTAATCTATAGTAAAATAGTATGAGAGTGGTGTGTGTTTTATTAACGAGAGTATGAGCAGTAATCTATAGTAAAATAGTATGAGAGTGGTGTGTGCGATTGCTGGAAGAGAATATTATTTAATTTGTTGTATTCCATTTGTTTTTATAAGATTTGTTGTAATTAGGTGTACATAGAGAGGATAGTCCTCCTCGACCAATCGTACATCATCTGATGGGGAGAATAAATGGGCCTCAGCCAGTCTTGCTACTAAATGATTAATCCACAATACTAGAAAGTGTGACAGTCAAAAACTAGTACTTTTAACATAGTACTTTTAACCGCTCTTCAACACAATAGATTAGGTTATTTAGAGTTGCCCCTAGAGAGAGGGGAAGAATACACAGGAAACTGGGAACCATGCCCTAAACTAACTATGGAATAGATCTTCAATATTGCTGTTTAACATTTTTGGAAGATAGACTCTGATATGTAAGACTGTAACTATGGTTAACATCCATATACACCAAAGAAACCCAAAGGAACCCAGTGAAGGCTGAAACTCTTGACCTCCTTATTAAAGTCTACCATGGTATATCCACTGGGTCAATATGATAGGACACAAAGCAGACAGAAAAGGGAAGTATATTTAATGCAGCCAGGGGTGATTTAAATATACAGTACATTGTAGGGCATTTTCAGTCCCCTATCGGTATGTTCTTTTGCAGGAATAAGTCTGGTATTGGCAGAAACAAAGCTACTGAAAACCTATCATTTTATTTGAATTAGTAGTTTAAGTGATAATTAAACTGGTGCTTCAAAAATATGAAGGACCTTTATCTTGCCAATTTTTCTTCTTTAAATCTGATGACTTTTAAGCCTCATATGTTGACTAATTATAAAAAATATGGCCAAAAAGAAACATAGGTGTGTTTCCGCTTGCCCGACACCCTGATTTTAAGGGGCACCATAAAACTTTCTATGCCAAAACGGAAAAAAATCTGATGTACAGCATGGAAGTGAAACATAATTTATATTTTCTTTAATCCACTGGGCACTGGTGGTATAACCATGCAATTTATTACCAAATTACACAGCAGTGTAAAATATTTTGGTACTTCACACCATACGATTTGCCTGGAATGTCATTATAGGACACTTCAGATTTTTTCTTTCAGGTAAACAATGCGAAGTTATTAAAACTATTAAACTATGTAGTAAAATGCATGTCAAACACTGGTCTTCCGGTTTAAAGTGTCTTATTATTTGTAACAGGAACGTATAATTTAACTGGGGATTTCTTATATCTTAACTTAAACAACATCACAGAGAAACTTTCACCTTGTATTATCAACTTGTACCAGGGTTTGATGTGATAAATAGAATCTCGCAATAAAAAAAGGCAAAGAAAAAAAGAAGAAAATGCCTACCAACCTACCCTATTTTTTTACAGCATGCAATAGGAAACACACATATTTTTTCTTTTTGGCCTTAAGTGAAGTAGCAGGACAAAATATGCGTCAGAACGGAATATATATGCGTAAGAACTGAATATATATGCGTAAGAACGGAATATATATGTGTAAGAACGGAATAAATATGTGTAAGAACGAAATATATATGTGTAAAAACTGAATATGTATGTGTAAGAACTGAATATATATGTGTACGAACTGAATATATATGCGTAATAACTGAATATATATGCGTAAGAACTCAATATATAGGCGTAAGGACTGAATATATATGCGTAAGAACTGAATATATATGCGTAAGAACGGAATATATATGCGTAAGAACTGAATATATATGCGTAAGAACGGAATATATTTGTGTAAGAACGGAATATATATGTGTAAGAACTGAATATGTATGTGTAAGAACGGAATATATGAGTAAGAATATATATGCGTAAGAACGGAATATATATATGTAAGAACGGAATATATATGCGTAAGAACTGATTATATAAATGTAAGAACTGAAAATATATGTGTAAGAACTGAATATATATGCGTAAGAACTGAATATATATGCGCAAATGAATATATGTGTAAGAAAGGAATATATATGCATAATAACTGAATATATATGCGTAAGAACGGAATATATGTGTAAGAAAGGAATATATATGCATAAGAACTGAATATATATGCGTAAAACTGAATATATATGTGTAAGAACAGAATATACATGCGTTAAACTGAATATATATGCGAAAGAACGGAATATATATGCGTAAGAACGGAATATAAGTGTAAGAAAGGAATATATATGCGTAAGAACTGTATATATATGCGTAAGAACAGAATATATATGCGTAAGAACGGAATATATATGTGTAAGAACGGAATATATATATGTGTAAGAACGGAATATATAGAACGGAATATATATGTGTAAGAACGGAATATATATGTGTAAGAACGGAATATAAATGTGTTAGAACGGAATATGTATGTGTCAGAACTGAATATATATGTGTAAGAACGGAATATATATGTGTAAGAACTGAATATATATGCGTCAGAACTGAATATATATGCGTAAAAACTGAATATATATGCGTAAGAACTCAATATATATGCGTAAGAACTGAATATATATGCGTTAGAACTGAATATATATGCGTAAGAACTGAATATATATCATGTATATGCGTAAGAACTGAATATATATGCGTAAAACTGAATATATGTGTAAGAACTGAATATATATGCGTAAGAACTGAATATATATGCGTAAGAACGGAATATATATGTGTAAGAAGTGAATATATATGTGTAAGAACTGAATATATATGTGTAAGAACTGAATATATATGTGTAAGAACTGAATATATATGCGTAAGAACTGAATATATATGCGTAAGAACTGAATATATATGCGTAAGAACTGAATATATATGCGTAAGAACTGAATATATATGCGTAAGAACTGAATAAATATGCGTAAGAACTGAACATATATGCGTAAGAACTGAACATATATGAGTAATAACTGAACATATATGCGTAAGAACTGAATATATATGCGTAAGAACTAAACATATATGCGCAAGAACTGAATATATATGCGTAAGAACTGAACATATATGCGTAAGAACTGAATATATATGCGTAAGAACAGAATATATATGCGTAAGAATGGAATATATATGTGTAAGAACGGAATATGTATGTGTAAGAACGGAATATATATGTGTAAAAACGGAATATATATGTGTAAGAACGAAATATATATGTTTAAGAACGGAATATATATGTGTAATAATGTAATATATATGTGTAAGAACAGAATATAAATGTGTTAGAACGGAATATGTATGTGTAAGAACAGAATATATATGTGTAAGAACTGAATATATATGTGTAAGAACTGAATATATATGCGTAAGAACTGAATATATATGCTTAAGAACTGAATATATATGCGTAAGAACTCAATATATATGCGTAAGAACTGAATATATATGCGTAAAAACTGTATATATATGCGTAAGAACGGAATATATATGCGTAAAACTGAATATATATGTGTAAGAACTGAATATATATGCGTAAGAACGGATCATATATGTGTAAGAACGGAATATATATGTGTAAGAACGGAATATATATGTGTAAGAACGGAATATATATGTGTAAGAACGGTATATATATGTATTGGAATGGAATATATATGCGTAAGAACTGAATATATATGCGTAAGAACTGAATATATATGCGTAAAACTGAATATATATGCGTAAGAACCTGAATATATATGCGTAAACTGAATATATATGCGTAAGAACGGAATATAAATGCGTAAGAACGGAATATATGTGTAAGAACGGAATATATGTGTAAGAATATATATGCGTAAGAACGGAATATATATGTGTAAGAACGGAATATATATGTGTAAGAACGGAATATATATGTGTAAGAAGTGAATATATATGTGTAAGAACGGAATATGTATGTGTAAGAACTGAATATATATGCGTAAGAACAGAATATATATGCGTAAGAACTGAATATATATTCGTAAGAACTGAATATATATGTGTAAGAACGGAATATATATGTTTAAAAACGGAATCTATATGTGTATGAACGGAATATATACGTGTAATAACGGAATATATACGTGTAAGAACGGAATATATATGTGTAAGAACGGAATATATATGCGTTAGAATGGAATATATATGTGTAAGAACGGAATATATATGTGTAAGAACGAATATAAGTGTAAGAATATATATGCGTAAGAACGGAATATATATGTGTAAGAACGGAATATATATGCGTAAGAACTGAATATATATGCGTTAGAACGTGACATATATGTGTAAGAACGGAATATATATGTGTAAGAACGGAATATATATGCGAAAAACGGAATATATATGCGTAAAAACGGAATATATATGTGTAGAACTGAATATGTATGTGTAAGAACTGAATATATATGCGTAAGAACTGAATATATATGCGTAAGAACGGAATATATATGTGTAAGAACGAATATATATGCGTAAGAACTGAATATATAAGTGTAAGAACTGGATATATATGTGTAAGAACTGAATATATATGCGTAAGAACTGAATATATATGCGTAAAACTGAATATATATGCGTAAGAACTTGAATATATATTGCGTAAGACCGAATATATATGCGTAAGAAATAAATATATATGCGTAAAAACGGAATATATAAATGTAAAGAACGGAATATATATGTGTAAGAACTGAATATATATGTGTAAGAACGGAATATAAGTGTAAGAATATATATGCGTAAAAAACGGAATATATATGTGTAAGAACGGATATATATGCGTAAGAACTGATTATATATGTGTAAGAACTGAATATATATGTGTAAAAATTGAATATATATGGGAAGAACTGAATATATATGCGTAAAACTGATATATATGCAAAAGAACGGAATATATATGCGTAAAACGGAATATATGTGCAAGAACGGAATATACATGTGTAAGAACGAATAAATATGGTGTAAGAACCGAATATATACGTGTAAGAACTGAATATATATGTGTAAGAATTGAATATATATGCGTAAGAACTGAATATATATGCGTAAGAACGGAATATATATGTGTATGAACTGAATATATATGCGTAAAAACTGAATATATATGCGTAAGAACTGAATATATATGTGTAAGAACGGAATATATATGTGTAAGAACGAATATATATGTGTAGGAACTGAATATATATGTGTAAGAACGGAATTCATGTGTAGAATATATATGCGTAAAAACGGAATATATATGTGTAAGAACGGAATATATATGCGTAAGAACTGAATATATATGTGTAAGAACTGAATATATATGTGTAAAAACTGAATATATATGCGTAAAAACTGAATATATATGCGTAAAACTGAATATATATGCGAAAGACGGAATATATATGCGTAAGAACGGAATATATGTGTAAGAACGGAATATACATGTGTAAGAACGGAATAAGATATGTGTAAGAACGGAAATATACGTGGTAAGAACGAAATTATATATGTGTAAGAACAGAAGATGTATGTGTAAGAACGGAATATATATGTGTAAGAACGGAATATATACATGTAAAAACGGAATATATACGTGTTTAGAACGGAATATATATGTGTAAGAAATGAATATATATGCGTAAGAACTGAAGTATATATGCGTAAGAACGGAATATATATGTGTATGAAATGACCATATATGCGTCAGAACCTGAATATATATGCGTAAGACCTTGAATATATATGCGTAAAACTGAATATATATGCGTAAGAACTGAATATATATGCGTAAGAGCTGAATATATATGCCGTAAGAACTGAATATATATGCGTAAGAACTGAAAATATATGCGTAAGAACTGAATATATATGCCTAAGAACTGAATATATATGCGTAAGAACTGAATATATATGTATAAGAACGGAATTTATGTGTAAGAACGGAATATATATGTGTAAGAACGGAATATATATGTGTAAGAAGTGAATATATATAGTGTAAGAACTGAATATTATGTGTAAGAACTGAATATATATGTGTAAGAACTGAATAAGAACTGATATATATGTGTATAGACTGAATATATGTGTAAGAACTGAATATATATGTGTAGAACTGAATATATATGTGTAAGAACTGAATATATATGCGTAAGAACTGAATATATATACGTTAGAACTGAATATATATGCGTTAGAACTGAATATATATGTGTAAGAACGGAATATATATGTGTAAAAACGGAATATATATGCGTAAGAACGGAATATGTTATGTGTAAGAACGGAATATATATGCGTAAGAACTGAATATATAATGCGTTAGAACTGAACATATATGTGTAAGAACGGAATATATGTGTGTAAGAACGGAATATATATGCGTAAGAACGGAATATATATGCGTAAAAATGGAATATATATGCGTAAAAACGGAATATATATGAGTAATAACTGAATATGTATGTGTAGAACTGAATATTTATGCGTAAGAAATAAATATATAAGCGTAAAAAACGGAATATATATATGTAAGAACGGAATATATATGTGTAAGAACTGAATATATATGTGTAAGAACGGAATATATGTGTAAGAATATATATGCATAAGAACGGAATATATATGCGTAAGAACTGAATATATATTGCGTAAAACTGAAGATATATGCGAAAGAACGGAATTATATGCGTTAGAACGGAATATATGTGTAAGAACGGAATATACATGTGTAAGAACGGAATAAATATGTGTAAGAACCGAATATATACGTGTAAGAACGGAATATATATGTGTAAGAATTGAATATATATGTGTAAGAACTGAATATATATGTGTAAGAACGGAATATATATGTGTAAGAACTGAATATATATGTGTAAGAACTGAATATATATGTGTAAGAACTGAATATATATGTGTAAGAACGGAATATATATGCGTAAGAACTGAATACAATATACGTAAGAACTGAATATATATGCGTAATAACTGAATTTATATGTGTAAGAACGGAATATATATGTGTAAAAACGGAATGTATATGTGTAAGAACGGAATATAAGTGTAAGAATATATATGCGTAAGAACGAATATATAAGTGTAAGAACGGAATATATATGCGTAATAACTGAATATATATGCGTTAGAACTGAACATATATGTGTAAGAACGGATATATATGTGTAAGAACGGAATATATATGCGTAAGAACGAATATATATGCGTAAAAAACGGAATATATATGCGTAAAAACGGAAATATATGTGTAAGAACTGAATTATGTATGTGTAAGAACTGAATATATATGCGTAAGAACTGAATATATTATGCGTAAGAACGGAATATATATGTGTAAGGACGAATATATATGCGTAAGAACTGAATATATATGTGTAAGAACTGGATATGTATGTGTAAGAACTGAATATATATGCGTAAGAACTGAATATATATGCGTAAAACTGAATATATATGCGTAAGAAACTGAATATATATGCGTAAGAACGGAATATATATGCGTAAGAAATAAATATAGATGCGTAAAAACGGAATATATATAGTAAGAACGGAATATATATGTGTCAGAACTGAATATATATGGGTAAGAACGGAATATATGTGTAAGAATAATATGCGTAAGAACGGAATATATATGTGTAAGTACGGAATATATATGCGTAAGAACTGATTATATATGTGTAAGAACTGAATATATATGTGTAAAAGATAGAATATATATGCGTTAGAACTGAATATATATACGTAAAACTGAATATATATGCGAAAGAACGGAATATATGTGTAAGAACGGAATATACAGTGTAAGAACGAATAAATAGTGTGTAAGAACCGAATATATACGTGTTTAGAACGGAATATATATGTGTAAGAATTGAATATATATGCGTAGAACTGAATATATATGCGTAAGGGACGGAATATAGATGTGTATGAACTGAATATA
>JAWPHD010017543.1:0-44099 GCA_037043455.1 Cyrtodaria siliqua | reverse complement strand
CAATACGTTGACCTATTATTCCAATCAATGGTTATCCAACCCAGTGATTAATCAGTAATTAAAATTAATCAGCACCAATCAAGTAAAAAGGCATCCCTTTTATCTTCTTTGATGTATTTTTAAACAAATCAATTAAGGCATGTTTCTTTATTAATCAGTACAACAGTTCATCTTATTATCTTTTAATTAATTGACAAACCATTTAGTGATGTTGATTGTCTATTTTCAACGGTATATAACCTTGAAATTATCAGTAGCATATCAATCACTTCTGTGAATCTACTGGTTTCATATCAAATACTACAACATTAGTTTTCGTCTGCATATATCACCATGGATATTACTACTGCTGCATCAGGACTCCGTGACCTGTTAGTTGCCCATGACAATACACAAATACAGCTGTCTCTCCTAGGTAAGTTTCCAATAACTAATGAGCTTTTAATTATTATATTTGAATGTGGGTTTTAAATGTTGCCCGCAAAATGAATTGCGTGAAAAGCAATGGTTCATGTTTCGTCTCATTCAGTATGTTTAGGTCGAATAGTATAGAAAAGTCTTTATTTGTTAATGTTAAGTTGGCCCGCAAAACTCCCACGAAAAGTCTTACCCTTTTTAAGCATGTTACATATTACATCGTAGCTTTGTAACTAAATGATATTTACTCTAGCAATCAAATAATACCGTCCTGTTAATATATTTGGTTGTTTATTAGTACCGTGTTTGTAATATCCTATATATCTTATAATATAGCATGAATTTATAAAGTACAATCATGTATGTATGTCCTTGTTTTCAGATGAACAAAACACTTCTATAAGCCAGAGGATGCTCATGTGTTCCATGGGAGGTTCCCGCTCCCAACAGCTCCACCTTGTTCTCCGCTTGTCTGTCAGTGAGGGTGTACGTCAGTTGTACACGCAATACGGGAACAAGACATGGCAACAGGTAATTACACATTATTTATATTTTTATATTTTCATATGCGTTCTAGAATTGATTTTGGTGTTTTAGTTTCTAGCACAACTACGTATAAGCAGGATTGCGTTGAGACAAACTCTGAAATCAATAACAAAGAACCAAGAGTGTTGCTACCGCGATTTTCGCTGTGAATTATATGATTATGCTCTTATTCCACATACTACGTTTTTTTACTGACTTTCCTTCGTTATTATTTTCATATAATTTGTTATTCATTTGCTTGTTCCTTCGTTTATTCAAATTTTAATAACTTCAGGTCCAGCAAAAGGCCAGTTCCATCGCGATAGCACTCGAGTCAGACGATAGTGACAGTGAACAGACGTCACCAATGAGGTCAAGGTCATCAGCACCAGTTACCAGCAATGACAAGGCTGTTGGAGTGTGGGCTAGCGCTTTCTGCGAGTTTTACAGAGACTGTTAATGATATCAGTAGCAATAGATATTATATTGTGTGTTGTGATTTAAGAATGTGCTATTCGACTATTGAGACGTGCTAAAGAAGATGTTGTTTGAAATGTGATTGTTATTTATTATCAGCATCATGCTATTATACATATGTTTTATATACATTAATTGTAATACCCTAATGTTAAATATGGGTTATATAATACATGTGATATTATTATGAAAATAAATATTATTGAATATTAGCTTGTACATTATATTTAAACATAGTTATTTGTTGAAGATTGATGTCGTAAAGCACACTTATTCAGTAGTGACCAATAGCCACCAGAAGATTGACATTTACACCCCACCTACTGAACATATAAAACGACAGTATAACTTACATATATAGAGTACACATTAACTGTATGTATTACCTTATATGCCTTCAGTACACATACAACTGACAGATTAACTTAAACCGTTCGGTACGGACCAAACTGACAGGATACCGCATACTCTAAAACTAACATAATACGTTACATGCGTACTGCATATATACAATGCGTACTGCACATACAAAACTGACAGTATAACTTACAGCGTGCAGTATATATAAAATTGACAGTATAACTTAGCGTGTATAGCACATATACAACTGACAGTATAACTTACAGCGTACAGCAGATATAAAACTGACAGCATAACATACATTGTAAAGCACATATACAACTGACAGTATAACTTACAGCATACAGCACATATAAAATTGAAAGTATAACATACATTCTAAATCACATATACAACTGACAATATAACTTAAACTGTTCGGTACGCACCAAACTGACAGGATACCGCATACTCTAAAACTAACATAATACGTTACATGCGTACTGCACATATACAATGCGTATAGAATTGATTTTGGTGTTTTAGTTTCATGCACAACTACGTATAAGCAGGATTGCGTTGAGACAAACTCTGAAATCAATAACAAAGAACCATGAGTGTTGCTACCGCGATTTTCGCTGTGAATTATATGATTATGCTCTTATTCCACATACTACGTTTATTTACTGACTTTCCTTCGTTATTATTTTCATATAATTTGTTATTCATTTGCTTGTTCCTTCGTTTATTCAAATTTTAATAACTTCAGGTCCAGCAAAAGGCCAGTTCCATATTTAAACATAGTTATTTGTTGAAGATTGATGTCGTAAAGCACACTTATTCAGTAGTGACCAATAGCCACCAGAAGATTGACAGTTACACCCCACCTACTGAACATATAAAACGACAGTATAACTTACATATATAGAGTACACATTAACTGTATGTATTACCTTATATGCCTTCAGTACACATACAACTGACAGATTAACTTAAACCGTTCGGTACGGACCAAACTGACAGGATACCGCATACTCTAAAACTAACATAATACGTTACATGCGTACTGCATATATACAATGCGTACTGCACATACAAAACTGACAGTATAACTTAGCGTGTATAGCACATATACAACTGACAGTATAACTTAAACTGTTCGGTACGCACCAAACTGACAGGATACCGCATACTCTAAAACTAACATAATACGTTACATGCGTACTGCACATATACAATGCGTACTGCACATATAAAGCTGACAGTATAACTTACAGCGTACAGTACATATACAATTGACAGTATAACTTAGCGTGTATAGCACATATACAACTGACAGTATAACTTACAGCTTACAGCACATATAAAACTGACAGCATAACATACATTGTAAAGCACATATACAACTGACAGTATAACTTACACCATACATCACATATAAAATTACATTATAACGTACAGCGTTCAGAACATACAAAACTGACAGCACAACTTACAGTGTACAGCAGACAAAAAACTGACAGTTCAACTTACAACAGTCCATTGTCATACTTTTTTTTAAAGTGTACACCACATATAAGACTGACAGTATAACTAACGGAGTATATCTCATATAAAATTGACAGTATAACATACATTGTACAGCACATATACAACTAACAGTATAACTTACACCATATATCACATATAAAATTACAGTATAACTTGCAGCGTACAGCATATATAAAATTGACAGTACAACTTAAAGTGTACAGCAGACATAAAACAGACAGTACAACTTAAAGTTTACAGCACATTTACAACTGACAGAATAACATACAGCGTACAGCACATATAAGACTGACTCTAAAACTTATATGATACAGCATGCTTACAACTGACAGTATAACTTAGAGCGTACAGTACCTATAAAACTGACGCTATAACATACAATGCAATGTAAACTACATTATAACTTAAAGCGTACAGCACATATAAAACTGACAGTATAACTGACAGTGTACAGTTCATATAACAATTACAGTATAACTTACATCATACATCACATATAAAAAAAACATTATAACTTACAGTGCACAGCAGACATAAAACTGACAGTACAACTTAAAGTGAACAGCACATATACAACTGACAGAATAACTTACAGTGTACAACACATATAAAACTGACAGTATAACTTACAGCTTACAGAACATATAAAAATACAGTATAACTTACAACGTGCAGCACATATAAAATTACTGTATATATAACAGCGTACAGCACCTATAAAATTGACTTTACAACTTACCTTGTACAGCACACATAAAACTGAAACTACAACTTACAGTGTACAGTACATATACAACTGACTGTATAACTTGCAGTGTTCAGCACATATAAATCTGACAGCGTAAATTACAGTATTCAGCACATATACAACTGACAATTTAACTTACAGTGCACAGCACATATAAAATTGACATTATAACTTACAGCGTACAGCACATATAAAAAAGACAGTTTAGTGTACCGTGTACAGCACACTTAAAAGTTATATTATATCTTAAAGGGTACAGCTTATTTGAAATTGACAGTAGAAATAACATGCAAACAGCACTCATGAAACTGACACGTTCGTATGACTATAGCCAACTGATGAACATGTTATATTTTCCTGAAACAATTTCCAAGATCTTGTTTACTGTTACCTTGACCTGTTACTCAATATCAGGTTAATCAATGCATTATAGTAGCTGAGTCAAATATATAAATTACAAGCATAATCAAACTCATAGTGAATTACACAATGACTTAGAGATCTTCGGGCCTTACTCGGCGTTTAAAACCTTTAAAAACGCAGAAAGTTATCAATTTACATAGTTGTTATATATAGCAATAAATACTTTTGTTTTCTGTACATTTACAATAGGTGTACAATAAATCCAAATGCACAGCATTTTCATGACAACTGATCTAATAAACTAAGATAACACTTAATACACGTATAAGGAAAATTAAAGAAACCATTTTTTTAACCATTACAGACATATTATGAAAACGTGCTTTATGTATCTTTTTTATCTGTACACTAATTTAAAATATAGCATGTGACAGCCATATTATTTGTTTCGAGAGTTTTGATATTAAACTAGAATTTCCCTTCTTTAAAAAAGGGTTTGGTCTTGCTTATTAATAAAATTCAAATATCGATAAATGAGAAATAATAATTCAGAACTATAGAGGTAATCCAATGTGATAAATCTTCGTAATCCGATCATTTAATTAAGACAATATATTTCGTCTAACCCTTTGATGTCCTTTCGTCCTTTCTAATAATGTACTCAACACAAATCAATCCAAATACTGGTCATCTTATTAACAGATAATTAATTAGCAAACTAAAGTTTGAAGGTGTTTGCACATATTCTATTAATTGCATATAAATTGCGTCTTATTAATAACGGACAATACGTTGACCTATTATTCCAATCAATGGTTATCCAACCCAGTGATTAATCAGTAATTAAAATTAATCAGCACCAATCAAGTAAAAAGGCATCCCTTTTATCTTCTTTGATGTATTTTTAAACAAATCAATTAAGGCATGTTTCTTTATTAATCAGTACAACAGTTCATCTTATTATCTTTTAATTAATTGACAAACCATTTAGTGATGTTGATTGTCTATTTTCAACGGTATATAACCTTGAAATTATCAGTAGCATATCAATCACTTCTGTGAATCTACTGGTTTCATATCAAATACTACAACATTAGTTTTCGTCTGCATATATCACCATGGATATTACTACTGCTGCATCAGGACTCCGTGACCTGTTAGTTGCCCATGACAATACACAAATACAGCTGTCTCTCCTAGGTAAGTTTCCAATAACTAATGAGCTTTTAATTATTATATTTGAATGTGGGTTTTAAATGTTGCCCGCAAAATGAATTGCGTGAAAAGCAATGGTTCATGTTTCGTCTCATTCAGTATGTTTAGGTCGAATAGTATAGAAAAGTCTTTATTTGTTAATGTTAAGTTGGCCCGCAAAACTCCCACGAAAAGTCTTACCCTTTTTAAGCATGTTACATATTACATCGTAGCTTTGTAACTAAATGATATTTACTCTAGCAATCAAATAATACCGTCCTGTTAATATATATGGTTGTTTATTAGTACCGTGTTTGTAATATCCTATATATCTTATAATATAGCATGAATTTATAAAGTACAATCATGTATGTATGTCCTTGTTTTCAGATGAACAAAACACTTCTATAAGCCAGAGGATGCTCATGTGTTCCATGGGAGGTTCCCGCTCCCAACAGCTCCACCTTGTTCTCCGCTTGTCTGTCAGTGAGGGTGTACGTCAGTTGTACACGCAATACGGGAACAAGACATGGCAACAGGTAATTACACATTATTTATATTTTTATATTTTCATATGCGTTCTAGAATTGATTTTGGTGTTTTAGTTTCTAGCACAACTACGTATAAGCAGGATTGCGTTGAGACAAACTCTGAAATCAATAACAAAGAACCAAGAGTGTTGCTACCGCGATTTTCGCTGTGAATTATATGATTATGCTCTTATTCCATATACTACGTTTTTTTACTGACTTTCCTTCGTTATTATTTTCATATAATTTGTTATTCATTTGCTTGTTCCTTCGTTTATTCAAATTTTAATAACTTCAGGTCCAGCAAAAGGCCAGTTCCATCGCGATAGCACTCGAGTCAGACGATAGTGACAGTGAACAGACGTCACCAATGAGGTCAAGGTCATCAGCACCAGTTACCAGCAATGACAAGGCTGTTGGAGTGTGGGCTAGCGCTTTCTGCGAGTTTTACAGAGACTGTTAATGATATCAGTAGCAATAGATATTATATTGTGTGTTGTGATTTAAGAATGTGCTATTCGACTATTGCGACGTGCTAAAGAAGATGTTGTTTGAAATGTGATTGTTATTTATTATCAGCATCATGCTATTATACATATGTTTTATATACATTAATTGTAATACCCTAATGTTAAATATGGGTTATATAATACATGTGATATTATTATGAAAATAAATATTATTGAATATTAGCTTGTACGTTATATTTAAACATAGTTATTTGTTGAAGATTGATGTCGTAAAGCACACATATGATTATGCTCTTATTCCACATACTACGTTTATTTACTGACTTTCCTTCGTTATTATTTTCATATAATTTGTTATTCATTTGCTTGTTCCTTCGTTTATTTAAATTTTAATAACTTCAGGTCCAGCAAAAGGCCAGTTCCATATTTAAACATAGTTATTTGTTGAAGATTGATGTCGTAAAGCACACTTATTCAGTAGTGACCAATAGCCACCAGAAGATTGACAGTTACACCCCACCTACTGAACATATAAAACGACAGTATAACTTACATATATAGAGTACACATTAACTGTATGTATTACCTTATATGCCTTCAGTACACATACAACTGACAGATTAACTTAAACCGTTCGGTACGGACCAAACTGACAGGATACCGCATACTCTAAAACTAACATAATACGTTACATGCGTACTGCATATATACAATGCGTACTGCACATACTAAACTGACAGTATAACTTAGCGTGTATAGCACATATACAACTGACAGTATAACTTACAGCGTACAGCAGATATAAAACTGACAGCATAACATACATTGTAAAGCACATATACAACTGACAGTATAACTTACAGCATACAGCACATATAAAATTGAAAGTATAACATACATTCTAAATCACATATACAACTGACAATATAACTTAAACTGTTCGGTACGCACCAAACTGACAGGATACCGCATACTCTAAAACTAACATAATACGTTACATGCGTACTGCACATATACAATGCGTACTGCACATATAAAGCTGACAGTATAACTTACAGCGTACAGTACATATACAATTGACAGTATAACTTAGCGTGTATAGCACATATACAACTGACAGTATAACTTACAGCTTACAGCACATATAAAACTGACAGCATAACATACATTGTAAAGCACATATACAACTGACAGTATAACTTACACCATACATCACATATAAAATTACATTATAACGTACAGCGTTCAGAACATACAAAACTGACAGCACAACTTACAGTGTACAGCAGACAAAAAACTGACAGTACAACTTACAACAGTCCATTGTCATACTTTTTTTTAAAGTGTACACCACATATAAGACTGACAGTATAACTAACGGAGTATATCTCATATAAAATTGACAGTATAACATACATTGTACAGCACATATACAACTAACAGTATAACTTACACCATATATCACATATAAAATTACAGTATAACTTGCAGCGTACAGCATATATAAAATTGACAGTACAACTTAAAGTGTACAGCAGACATAAAACAGACAGTACAACTTAAAGTTTACAGCACATTTACAACTGACAGAATAACATACAGCGTACAGCACATATAAGACTGACTCTAAAACTTATATGATACAGCATGCTTACAACTGACAGTATAACTTAGAGCGTACAGTACCTATAAAACTGACGCTATAACATACAATGCAATGTAAACTACATTATAACTTAAAGCGTACAGCACATATAAAACTGACAGTATAACTGACAGTGTACAGTTCATATAACAATTACAGTATAACTTACATCATACATCACATATAAAAAAAACATTATAACTTACAGTGCACAGCAGACATAAAACTGACAGTACAACTTAAAGTGAACAGCACATATAAAACTGACAGAATAACTTACAGTGTACAACACATATAAAACTGACAGTATAACTTACAGCTTACAGAACATATAAAAATACAGTATAACTTACAACGTGCAGCACATATAAAATTACTGTATATATAACAGCGTACAGCACCTATAAAATTGACTTTACAACTTACCTTGTACAGCACACATAAAACTGAAACTACAACTTACAGTGTACAGTACATATACAACTGACTGTATAACTTGCAGTGTTCAGCACATATAAATCTGACAGCGTAAATTACAGTATTCAGCACATATACAACTGACAATTTAACTTACAGTGCACAGCACATATAAAATTGACATTATAACTTACAGCGTACAGCACATATAAAAAAGACAGTTTAGTGTACCGTGTACAGCACACTTAAAAGTTATATTATATCTTAAAGGGTACAGCTTATTTGAAATTGACAGTAGAAATAACATGCAAACAGCACTCATGAAATTGACACGTTCGTATGACTATAGCCAACTGATGAACATGTTATATTTTCCTGAAACAATTTCCAAGATCTTGTTTACTGTTACCTTGACCTGTTACTCAATATCACGTTAATCAATGCATTATAGTAGCTGAGTCAAATATATAAATTACAAGCATAATCAAACTCATAGTGAATTACACAATGACTTAGAGATCTTCGGGCCTTACTCGGCGTTTAAAACCTTTAAAAACGCAGAAAGTTATCAATTTACATAGTTGTTATATATAGCAATAAATACTTTTGTTTTCTGTACATTTACAATAGGTGTACAATAAATCCAAATGCACAGCATTTTCATGACAACTGATCTAATAAACTAAGATAACACTTAATACACGTATAAGGAAAATTAAAGAAACCATTTTTTTAACCATTACAGACATATTATGAAAACGTGCTTTATGTATCTTTTTTATCTGTACACTAATTTAAAATATAGCATGTGACAGCCATATTATTTGTTTCGAGAGTTTTGATATTAAACTAGAATTTCCCTTCTTTAAAAAAGGGTTTGGTCTTGCTTATTAATAAAATTCAAATATCGATAAATGAGAAATAATAATTCAGAACTATAGAGGTAATCCAATGTGATAAATCTTCGTAATCCGATCATTTAATTAAGACAATATATTTCGTCTAACCCTTTGATGTCCTTTCGTCCTTTCTAATAATGTACTCAACACAAATCAATCCAAATACTGGTCATCTTATTAACAGATAATTAATTAGCAAACTAAAGTTTGAAGGTGTTTGCACATATTCTATTAATTGCATATAAATTGCGTCTTATTAATAACGGACAATACGTTGACCTATTATTCCAATCAATGGTTATCCAACCCAGTGATTAATCAGTAATTAAAATTAATCAGCACCAATCAAGTAAAAAGGCATCCCTTTTATCTTCTTTGATGTATTTTTAAACAAATCAATTAAGGCATGTTTCTTTATTAATCAGTACAACAGTTCATCTTATTATCTTTTAATTAATTGACAAACCATTTAGTGATGTTGATTGTCTATTTTCAACGGTATATAACCTTGAAATTATCAGTAGCATATCAATCACTTCTGTGAATCTACTGGTTTCATATCACATACTACAACATTAGTTTTCGTCTGCATATATCACCATGGATATTACTACTGCTGCATCAGGACTCCGTGACCTGTTAGTTGCCCATGACAATACACAAATACAGCTGTCTCTCCTAGGTAAGTTTCCAATAACTAATGAGCTTTTAATTTTTATATTTGAATGTGGGTTTTAAATGTTGCCCGCAAAATGAATTGCGTGAAAAGCAATGGTTCATGTTTCGTCTCATTCAGTATGTTTAGGTCGAATAGTATAGAAAAGTCATTATTTGTTAATGTTAAGTTGGCCCGCAAAACTCCCGCGAAAAGTCTTACCCTTTTTAAGCATGTTACATATTACATCGTAGCTTTGTATCTAAATGATATTTACTCTAGCAATCAAATAATACCGTCCTGTTAATATATATGGTTGTTTATTAGTACCGTGTTTGTAATATCCTATATATCTTATAATATAGCATGAATTTATAAAGTACAATCATGTATGTATGTCCTTGTTTTCAGATGAACAAAACACTTCTATAAGCCAGAGGATGCTCATGTGTTCCATGGGAGGTTCCCGCTCCCAACAGCTCCACCTTGTTCTCCGCTTGTCTGTCAGTGAGGGTGTATGTCAGATGTACACGCAATACGGGAACAAGACATGGCAACAGGTAATTACACATTATTTATATTTTTATATTTTCATATGCGTTCTAGAATTGATTTTGGTGTTTTAGTTTCTAGCACAACTACGTATAAGCAGGATTGCGTTGAGACAAACTCTGAAATCAATAACAAAGAACCAAGAGTGTTGCTACCGCGATTTTCGCTGTGAATTATATGATTATGCTCTTATTCCACATACTACGTTTATTTACTGACTTTCCTTCGTTATTATTTTCATATAATTTGTTATTCATTTGCTTGTTCCTTCGTTTATTCAAATTTTAATAACTTCAGGTCCAGCAAAAGGCCAGTTCCATCGCGATAGCACTCGAGTCAGACGATAGTGACAGTGAACAGACGTCACCAATGAGGTCAAGGTCATCAGCACCAGTTACCAGCAATGACAAGGCTGTTGGAGTGTGGGCTAGCGCTTTCTGCGAGTTTTACAGAGACTGTTAATGATATCAGTAGCAATAGATATTATATTGTGTGTTGTGATTTAAGAATGTGCTATTCGACTATTGAGACGTGCTAAAGAAGATGTTGTTTGAAATGTGATTGTTATTTATTATCAGCATCATGCTATTATACATATGTTTTATATACATTAATTGTAATACCCTAATGTTAAATATGGGTTATATAATACATGTGATATTATTATGAAAATAAATATTATTGAATATTAGCTTGTACGTTATATTTAAACATAGTTATTTGTTGAAGATTGATGTCGTAAAGCACACTTATTCAGTAGTGACCAATAGCCACCAGAAGATTGACAGTTACACCCCACCTACTGAACATATAAAACGACAGTATAACTTACATATATAGAGTACACATTAACTGTATGTATTACCTTATATGCCTTCAGTACACATACAACTGACAGATTAACTTAAACCGTTCGGTACGGACCAAACTGACAGGATACCGCATACTCTAAAACTAACATAATACGTTACATGCGTACTGCATATATACAATGCGTACTGCACATACAAAACTGACAGTATAACTTAGCGTGTATAGCACATATACAACTGACAGTATAACTTACAGCGTACAGCAGATATAAAACTGACAGCATAACATACATTGTAAAGCACATATACAACTGACAGTATAACTTACAGCATACAGCACATATAAAATTGAAAGTATAACATACATTCTAAATCACATATACAACTGACAATATAACTTAAACTGTTCGGTACGCACCAAACTGACAGGATACCGCATACTCTAAAACTAACATAATACGTTACATGCGTACTGCACATATACAATGCGTACTGCACATATAAAGCTTACAGTATAACTTACAGCGTACAGTACATATACAATTGACAGTATAACTTAGCGTGTATAGCACATATACAACTGACAGTATAACTTACAGCTTACAGCACATATAAAACTGACAGCATAACATACATTGTAAAGCACATATACAACTGACAGTATAACTTACACCATACATCACATATAAAATTACATTATAACGTACAGCGTTCAGAACATACAAAACTGACAGCACAACTTACAGTGTACAGCAGACAAAAAACTGACAGTACAACTTACAACAGTCCATTGTCATACTTTTTTTTAAAGTGTACACCACATATAAGACTGACAGTATAACTAACGGAGTATATCTCATATAAAATTGACAGTATAACATACATTGTACAGCACATATACAACTAACAGTATAACTTACACCATATATCACATATAAAATTACAGTATAACTTGCAGCGTACAGCATATATAAAATTGACAGTACAACTTAAAGTGTACAGCAGACATAAAACAGACAGTACAACTTAAAGTTTACAGCACATTTACAACTGACAGAATAACATACAGCGTACAGCACATATAAGACTGACTCTAAAACTTATATGATACAGCATGCTTACAACTGACAGTATAACTTAGAGCGTACAGTACCTATAAAACTGACGCTATAACATACAATGCAATGTAAACTACATTATAACTTAAAGCGTACAGCACATATAAAACTGACAGTATAACTGACAGTGTACAGTTCATATAACAATTACAGTATAACTTACATCATACATCACATATAAAAAAAAACATTATAACTTACAGTGCACAGCAGACATAAAACTGACAGTACAACTTAAAGTGAACAGCACATATACAACTGACAGAATAACTTACAGTGTACAACACATATAAAACTGACAGTATAACTTACAGCTTACAGAACATATAAAAATACAGTATAACTTACAACGTGCAGCACATATAAAATTACTGTATATATAACAGCGTACAGCACCTATAAAATTGACTTTACAACTTACCTTGTACAGCACACATAAAACTGAAACTACAACTTACAGTGTACAGTACATATACAACTGACTGTATAACTTGCAGTGTTCAGCACATATAAATCTGACAGCGTAAATTACAGTATTCAGCACATATACAACTGACAATTTAACTTACAGTGCACAGCACATATAAAATTGACATTATAACTTACAGCGTACAGCACATATAAAAAAGACAGTTTAGTGTACCGTGTACAGCACACTTAAAAGTTATATTATATCTTAAAGGGTACAGCTTATTTGAAATTGACAGTAGAAATAACATGCAAACAGCACTCATGAAACTGACACGTTCGTATGACTATAGCCAACTGATGAACATGTTATATTTTCCTGAAACAATTTCCAAGATCTTGTTTACTGTTACCTTGACCTGTTACTCAATATCACGTTAATCAATGCATTATAGTAGCTGAGTCAAATATATAAATTACAAGCATAATCAAACTCATAGTGAATTACACAATGACTTAGAGATCTTCGGGCCTTACTCGGCGTTTAAAACCTTTAAAAACGCAGAAAGTTATCAATTTACATAGTTGTTATATATAGCAATAAATACTTTTGTTTTCTGTACATTTACAATAGGTGTACAATAAATCCAAATGCACAGCATTTTCATGACAACTGATCTAATAAACTAAGATAACACTTAATACACGTATAAGGAAAATTAAAGAAACCATTTTTTTAACCATTACAGACATATTATGAAAACGTGCTTTATGTATCTTTTTTATCTGTACACTAATTTAAAATATAGCATGTGACAGCCATATTATTTGTTTCGAGAGTTTTGATATTAAACTAGAATTTCCCTTCTTTAAAAAATGGTTTGGTCTTGCTTATTAATAAAATTCAAATATCGATAAATGAGAAATAATAATTCAGAACTATAGAGGTAATCCAATGTGATAAATCTTCGTAATCCGATCATTTAATTAAGACAATATATTTCGTCTAACCCTTTGATCTCCTTTCATCCTTTCTAATAATGTACTCAACACAAATCAATCCAAATACTGGTCATCTTATTAACAGATAATTAATTAGCAAACTAAAGTTTGAAGGTGTTTGCACATATTCTATTAATTGCATATAAATTGCGTCTTATTAATAACGGACAATACGTTGACCTATTATTCCAATCAATGGTTATCCAACCCAGTGATTAATCAGTAATTAAAATTAATCAGCACCAATCAAGTAAAAAGGCATCCCTTTTATCTTCTTTGATGTATTTTTAAACAAATCAATTAAGGCATGTTTCTTTATTAATCAGTACAACAGTTCATCTTATTATCTTTTAATTAATTGACAAACCATTTAGTGATGTTGATTGTCTATTTTCAACGGTATATAACCTTGAAATTATCAGTAGCATATCAGTCACTTCTGTGAATCTACTGGTTTCATATCACATACTACAACATTAGTTTTCGTATGCATATATCACCATGGATATTACTACTGCTGCATCAGGACTCCGTGACCTGTTAGTTGCCCAAGACAATACACAAATACAGATGTCTCTCCTAGGTAAGTTTCCAATAACTAATGAGCTTTTAATTTTTATATTTGAATGTGGGTTTTAAATGTTGCCCGCAAAATGAATTGCGTGAAAAGCAATGGTTCATGTTTCGTCTCATTCAGTATGTTTAGGTCGAATAGTATAGAAAAGTCATTATTTGTTAATGTTAAGTTGGCCCGCAAAACTCCCACGAAAAGTCTTACCCTTATTAAGCATGTTACATATTACATCGTAGCTTTGTATCTAAATGATATTTACTCTAGCAATCAAATAATACCGTCCTGTTAATATATATGGTTGTTTATTAGTACCGTGTTTGTAATATCCTATATATCTTATAATATAGCATGAATTTATAAAGTACAATCATGTATGTATGTCCTTGTTTTCAGATGAACAAAACACTTCTATAAGCCAGAGGATGCTCATGTGTTCCATGGGAGGTTCCCGCTCCCAACAGCTCCACCTTGTTCTCCGCTTGTCTGTCAGTGAGGGTGTATGTCAGATGTACACGCAATACGGGAACAAGACATGGCAACAGGTAATTACACATTATTTATATTTTTATATTTTCATATGCGTTCTAGAATTGATTTTGGTGTTTTAGTTTCTAGCACAACTACGTATAAGCAGGATTGCGTTGAGACAAACTCTGAAATCAATAACAAAGAACCAAGAGTGTTGCTACCGCGATTTTCGCTGTGAATTGTATGATAATGCTCTTATTCCACATACTACGTTTATTTACTGACTTTCCTTCGTTATTATTTTCATATAATTTGTTATTCATTTGCTTGTTCCTTCGTTTATTCAAATTTTAATAACTTCAGGTCCAGCAAAAGGCCAGTTCCATCGCGATAGCACTCGAGTCAGACGATAGTGACAGTGAACAGACGTCACCAATGAGGTCAAGGTCATCAGCACCAGTTACCAGCAATGACAAGGCTGTTGGAGTGTGGGCTAGCGCTTTCTGCGAGTTTTACAGAGACTGTTAATGATATCAGTAGCAATAGATATTATATTGTGTGTTGTGATTCAAGAATGTGCTATTCGACTATTGAGACGTGCTAAAGAAGATGTTGTTTGAAATGTGATTGTTATTTATTATCAGCATCATGCTATTATACATATGTTTTATATACATTAATTGTAATACCCTAATGTTAAATATGGGTTATATAATACATGTGATATTATTATGAAAATAAATATTATTGAATATTAGCTTGTACGTTATATTTAAACATAGTTATTTGTTGAAGATTGATGTCGTAAAGCACACTTATTCAGTAGTGACCAATAGCCACCAGAAGATTGACAGTTACACCCCACCTACTGAACATATAAAACGACAGTATAACTTACATATATAGAGTACACATTAACTGTATGTATTACCTTATATGCCTTCAGTACACATACAACTGACAGATTAACTTAAACCGTTCGGTACGGACCAAACTGACAGGATACCGCATACTCTAAAACTAACATAATACGTTACATGCGTACTGCATATATACAATGCGTACTGCACATACAAAACTGACAGTATAACTTACAGCGTGCAGTATATATAAAATTGACAGTATAACTTAGCGTGTATAGCACATATACAACTGACAGTATAACTTACAGCGTACAGCAGATATAAAACTGACAGCATAACATACATTGTAAAGCACATATACAACTGACAGTATAACTTACAGCATACAGCACATATAAAATTGAAAGTATAACATACATTCTAAATCACATATACAACTGACAATATAACTTAAACTGTTCAGTACGCACCAAACTGACAGGATACCGCATACTCTAAAACTAACATAATACGTTACATGCGTACTGCACATATACAATGCGTATAGAATTGATTTTGGTGTTTTAGTTTCATGCACAACTACGTATAAGCAGTATTGCGTTGAGACAAACTCTGAAATCAATAACAAAGAACCAAGAGTGTTGCTACCGCGATTTTCGCTGTGAATTATATGATTATGCTCTTATTCCACATACTACGTTTATTTACTGACTTTCCTTCGTTATTATTTTCATATAATTTGTTATTCATTTGCTTGTTCCTTCGTTTATTCAAATTTTAATAACTTCAGGTCCAGCAAAAGGCCAGTTCCATATTTAAACATAGTTATTTGTTGAAGATTGATGTCGTAAAGCACACTTATTCAGTAGTGACCAATAGCCACCAGAAGATTGACAGTTACACCCCACCTACTGAACATATAAAACGACAGTATAACTTACATATATAGAGTACACATTAACTGTATGTATTACCTTATATGCCTTCAGTACACATACAACTGACAGATTAACTTAAACCGTTCGGTACGGACCAAACTGACAGGAAACCGCATACTCTAAAACTAACATAATACGTTACATGCGTACTGCATATATACAATGCGTACTGCACATACAAAACTGACAGTATAACTTAGCGTGTATAGCACATATACAACTGACAGTATAACTTACAGCGTACAGCAGATATAAAACTGACAGCATAACATACATTGTAAAGCACATATACAACTGACAGTATAACTTACAGCATACAGCACATATAAAATTGAAAGTATAACATACATTCTAAATCACATATACAACTGACAATATAACTTAAACTGTTCGGTACGCACCAAACTGACAGGATACCGCATACTCTAAAACTAACATAATACGTTACATGCGTACTGCACATATACAATGCGTACTGCACATATAAAGCTGACAGTATAACTTACAGCGTACAGTACATATACAATTGACAGTATAACTTAGCGTGTATAGCACATATACAACTGACAGTATAACTTACAGCTTACAGCACATATAAAACTGACAGCATAACATACATTGTAAAGCACATATACAACTGACAGTATAACTTACACCATACATCACATATAAAATTACATTATAACGTACAGCGTTCAGAACATACAAAACTGACAGCACAACTTACAGTGTACAGCAGACAAAAAACTGACAGTACAACTTACAACAGTCCATTGTCATACTTTTTTTTAAAGTGTACACCACATATAAGACTGACAGTATAACTAACGGAGTATATCTCATATAAAATTGACAGTATAACATACATTGTACAGCACATATACAACTAACAGTATAACTTACACCATATATCACATATAAAATTACAGTATAACTTGCAGCGTACAGCATATATAAAATTGACAGTACAACTTAAAGTGTACAGCAGACATAAAACAGACAGTACAACTTAAAGTTTACAGCACATTTACAACTGACAGAATAACATACAGCGTACAGCACATATAAGACTGACTCTAAAACTTATATGATACAGCATGCTTACAACTGACAGTATAACTTAGAGCGTACAGTACCTATACAACTGACGCTATAACATACAATGCAATGTAAACTACATTATAACTTAAAGCGTACAGCACATATAAAACTGACAGTATAACTGACAGTGTACAGTTCATATAACAATTACAGTATAACTTACATCATACATCACATATAAAAAAAAACATTATAACTTACAGTGCACAGCAGACATAAAACTGACAGTACAACTTAAAGTGAACAGCACATATACAACTGACAGAATAACTTACAGTGTACAACACATATAAAACTGACAGTATAACTTACAGCTTACAGAACATATAAAAATACAGTATAACTTACAACGTGCAGCACATATAAAATTACTGTATATATAACAGCGTACAGCACCTATAAAATTGACTTTACAACTTACCTTGTACAGCACACATAAAACTGAAACTACAACTTACAGTGTACAGTACATATACAACTGACTGTATAACTTGCAGTGTTCAGCACATATAAATCTGACAGCGTAAATTACAGTATTCAGCACATATACAACTGACAATTTAACTTACAGTGCACAGCACATATAAAATTGACATTATAACTTACAGCGTACAGCACATATAAAAAAGACAGTTTAGTGTACCGTGTACAGCACACTTAAAAGTTATATTATATCTTAAAGGGTACAGCTTATTTGAAATTGACAGTAGAAATAACATGCAAACAGCACTCATGAAACTGACACGTTCGTATGACTATAGCCAACTGATGAACATGTTATATTTTCCTGAAACAATTTCCAAGATCTTGTTTACTGTTACCTTGACCTGTTACTCAATATCACGTTAATCAATGCATTATAGTAGCTGAGTCAAATATATAAATTACAAGCATAATCAAACTCATAGTGAATTACACAATGACTTAGAGATCTTCGGGCCTTACTCGGCGTTTAAAACCTTTAAAAACGCAGAAAGTTATCAATTTACATAGTTGTTATATATAGCAATAAATACTTTTGTTTTCTGTACATTTACAATAGGTGTACAATAAATCCAAATGCACAGCATTTTCATGACAACTGATCTAATAAACTAAGATAACACTTAATACACGTATAAGGAAAATTAAAGAAACCATTTTTTTAACCATTACAGACATATTATGAAAACGTGCTTTATGTATCTTTTTTATCTGTACACTAATTTAAAATATAGCATGTGACAGCCATATTATTTGTTTCGAGAGTTTTGATATTAAACTAGAATTTCCCTTCTTTAAAAAATGGTTTGGTCTTGCTTATTAATAAAATTCAAATATCGATAAATGAGAAATAATAATTCAGAACTATAGAGGTAATCCAATGTGATAAATCTTCGTAATCCGATCATTTAATTAAGACAATATATTTCGTCTAACCCTTTGATCTCCTTTCATCCTTTCTAATAATGTACTCAACACAAATCAATCCAAATACTGGTCATCTTATTAACAGATAATTAATTAGCAAACTAAAGTTTGAAGGTGTTTGCACATATTCTATTAATTGCATATAAATTGCGTCTTATTAATAACGGACAATACGTTGACCTATTATTCCAATCAATGGTTATCCAACCCAGTGATTAATCAGTAATTAAAATTAATCAGCACCAATCAAGTAAAAAGGCATCCCTTTTATCTTCTTTGATGTATTTTTAAACAAATCAATTAAGGCATGTTTCTTTATTAATCAGTACAACAGTTCATCTTATTATCTTTTAATTAATTGACAAACCATTTAGTGATGTTGATTGTCTATTTTCAACGGTATATAACCTTGAAATTATCAGTAGCATATCAGTCACTTCTGTGAATCTACTGGTTTCATATCACATACTACAACATTAGTTTTCGTATGCATATATCACCATGGATATTACTACTGCTGCATCAGGACTCCGTGACCTGTTAGTTGCCCAAGACAATACACAAATACAGATGTCTCTCCTAGGTAAGTTTCCAATAACTAATGAGCTTTTAATTTTTATATTTGAATGTGGGTTTTAAATGTTGCCCGCAAAATGAATTGCGTGAAAAGCAATGGTTCATGTTTCGTCTCATTCAGTATGTTTAGGTCGAATAGTATAGAAAAGTCATTATTTGTTAATGTTAAGTTGGCCCGCAAAACTCCCACGAAAAGTCTTACCCTTATTAAGCATGTTACATATTACATCGTAGCTTTGTATCTAAATGATATTTACTCTAGCAATCAAATAATACCGTCCTGTTAATATATATGGTTGTTTATTAGTACCGTGTTTGTAATATCCTATATATCTTATAATATAGCATGAATTTATAAAGTACAATCATGTATGTATGTCCTTGTTTTCAGATGAACAAAACACTTCTATAAGCCAGAGGATGCTCATGTGTTCCATGGGAGGTTCCCGCTCCCAACAGCTCCACCTTGTTCTCCGCTTGTCTGTCAGTGAGGGTGTATGTCAGATGTACACGCAATACGGGAACAAGACATGGCAACAGGTAATTACACATTATTTATATTTTTATATTTTCATATGCGTTCTAGAATTGATTTTGGTGTTTTAGTTTCTAGCACAACTACGTATAAGCAGGATTGCGTTGAGACAAACTCTGAAATCAATAACAAAGAACCAAGAGTGTTGCTACCGCGATTTTCGCTGTGAATTGTATGATTATGCTCTTATTCCACATACTACGTTTATTTACTGACTTTCCTTCGTTATTATTTTCATATAATTTGTTATTCATTTGCTTGTTCCTTCGTTTATTCAAATTTTAATAACTTCAGGTCCAGCAAAAGGCCAGTTCCATCGCGATAGCACTCGAGTCAGACGATAGTGACAGTGAACAGACGTCACCAATGAGGTCAAGGTCATCAGCACCAGTTACCAGCAATGACAAGGCTGTTGGAGTGTGGGCTAGCGCTTTCTGCGAGTTTTACAGAGACTGTTAATGATATCAGTAGCAATAGATATTATATTGTGTGTTGTGATTCAAGAATGTGCTATTCGACTATTGAGACGTGCTAAAGAAGATGTTGTTTGAAATGTGATTGTTATTTATTATCAGCATCATGCTATTATACATATGTTTTATATACATTAATTGTAATACCCTAATGTTAAATATGGGTTATATAATACATGTGATATTATTATGAAAATAAATATTATTGAATATTAGCTTGTACGTTATATTTAAACATAGTTATTTGTTGAAGATTGATGTCGTAAAGCACACTTATTCAGTAGTGACCAATAGCCACCAGAAGATTGACAGTTACACCCCACCTACTGAACATATAAAACGACAGTATAACTTACATATATAGAGTACACATTAACTGTATGTATTACCTTATATGCCTTCAGTACACATACAACTGACAGATTAACTTAAACCGTTCGGTACGGACCAAACTGACAGGATACCGCATACTCTAAAACTAACATAATACGTTACATGCGTACTGCATATATACAATGCGTACTGCACATACAAAACTGACAGTATAACTTACAGCGTGCAGTATATATAAAATTGACAGTATAACTTAGCGTGTATAGCACATATACAACTGACAGTATAACTTACAGCGTACAGCAGATATAAAACTGACAGCATAACATACATTGTAAAGCACATATACAACTGACAGTATAACTTACAGCATACAGCACATATAAAATTGAAAGTATAACATACATTCTAAATCACATATACAACTGACAATATAACTTAAACTGTTCAGTACGCACCAAACTGACAGGATACCGCATACTCTAAAACTAACATAATACGTTACATGCGTACTGCACATATACAATGCGTATAGAATTGATTTTGGTGTTTTAGTTTCATGCACAACTACGTATAAGCAGGATTGCGTTGAGACAAACTCTGAAATCAATAACAAAGAACCAAGAGTGTTGCTACCGCGATTTTCGCTGTGAATTATATGATTATGCTCTTATTCCACATACTACGTTTATTTACTGACTTTCCTTCGTTATTATTTTCATATAATTTGTTATTCATTTGCTTGTTCCTTCGTTTATTCAAATTTTAATAACTTCAGGTCCAGCAAAAGGCCAGTTCCATATTTAAACATAGTTATTTGTTGAAGATTGATGTCGTAAAGCACACTTATTCAGTAGTGACCAATAGCCACCAGAAGATTGACAGTTACACCCCACCTACTGAACATATAAAACGACAGTATAACTTACATATATAGAGTACACATTAACTGTATGTATTACCTTATATGCCTTCAGTACACATACAACTGACAGATTAACTTAAACCGTTCGGTACGGACCAAACTGACAGGATACCGCATACTCTAAAACTAACATAATACGTTACATGCGTACTGCATATATACAATGCGTACTGCACATACAAAACTGACAGTATAACTTAGCGTGTATAGCACATATACAACTGACAGTATAACTTACAGCGTACAGCAGATATAAAACTGACAGCATAACATACATTGTAAAGCACATATACAACTGACAGTATAACTTACAGCATACAGCACATATAAAATTGAAAGTATAACATACATTCTAAATCACATATACAACTGACAATATAACTTAAACTGTTCGGTACGCACCAAACTGACAGGATACCGCATACTCTAAAACTAACATAATACGTTACATACGTACTGCACATATACAATGCGTACTGCACATATAAAGCTGACAGTATAACTTACAGCGTACAGTACATATACAATTGACAGTATAACTTAGCGTGTATAGCACATATACAACTGACAGTATAACTTACAGCTTACAGCACATATAAAACTGACAGCATAACATACATTGTAAAGCACATATACAACTGACAGTATAACTTACACCATACATCACATATAAAATTACATTATAACGTACAGCGTTCAGAACATACAAAACTGACAGCACAACTTACAGTGTACAGCAGACAAAAAACTGACAGTACAACTTACAACAGTCCATTGTCATACTTTTTTTTAAAGTGTACACCACATATAAGACTGACAGTATAACTAACGGAGTATATCTCATATAAAATTGACAGTATAACATACATTGTACAGCACATATACAACTAACAGTATAACTTACACCATATATCACATATAAAATTACAGTATAACTTGCAGCGTACAGCATATATAAAATTGACAGTACAACTTAAAGTGTACAGCAGACATAAAACAGACAGTACAACTTAAAGTTTACAGCACATTTACAACTGACAGAATAACATACAGCGTACAGCACATATAAGACTGACTCTAAAACTTATATGATACAGCATGCTTACAACTGACAGTATAACTTAGAGCGTACAGTACCTATACAACTGACGCTATAACATACAATGCAATGTAAACTACATTATAACTTAAAGCGTACAGCACATATAAAACTGACAGTATAACTGACAGTGTACAGTTCATATAACAATTACAGTATAACTTACATCATACATCACATATAAAAAAAACATTATAACTTACAGTGCACAGCAGACATAAAACTGACAGTACAACTTAAAGTGAACAGCACATATACAACTGACAGAATAACTTACAGTGTACAACACATATAAAACTGACAGTATAACTTACAGCTTACAGAACATATAAAAATACAGTATAACTTACAACGTGCAGCACATATAAAATTACTGTATATATAACAGCGTACAGCACCTATAAAATTGACTTTACAACTTACCTTGTACAGCACACATAAAACTGAAACTACAACTTACAGTGTACAGTACATATACAACTGACTGTATAACTTGCAGTGTTCAGCACATATAAATCTGACAGCGTAAATTACAGTATTCAGCACATATACAACTGACAATTTAACTTACAGTGCACAGCACATATAAAATTGACATTATAACTTACAGCGTACAGCACATATAAAAAAGACAGTTTAGTGTACCGTGTACAGCACACTTAAAAGTTATATTATATCTTAAAGGGTACAGCTTATTTGAAATTGACAGTAGAAATAACATGCAAACAGCACTCATGAAATTGACACGTTCGTATGACTATAGCCAACTGATGAACATGTTATATTTTCCTGAAACAATTTCCAAGATCTTGTTTACTGTTACCTTGACCTGTTACTCAATATCACGTTAATCAATGCATTATAGTAGCTGAGTCAAATATATAAATTACAAGCATAATCAAACTCATAGTGAATTACACAATGACTTAGAGATCTTCGGGCCTTACTCGGCGTTTAAAACCTTTAAAAACGCAGAAAGTTATCAATTTACATAGTTGTTATATATAGCAATAAATACTTTTGTTTTCTGTACATTTACAATAGGTGTACAATAAATCCAAATGCACAGCATTTTCATGACAACTGATCTAATAAACTAAGATAACACTTAATACACGTATAAGGAAAATTAAAGAAACCATTTTTTTAACCATTACAGACATATTATGAAAACGTGCTTTATGTATCTTTTTTATCTGTACACTAATTTAAAATATAGCATGTGACAGCCATATTTTTTGTTTCGAGAGTTTTGATATTAAACTAGAATTTCCCTTCTTTAAAAAAGGGTTTGGTCTTGCTTATTAATAAAATTCAAATATCGATAAATGAGAAATAATAATTCAGAACTATAGAGGTAATCCAATGTGATAAATCTTCGTAATCCGATCATTTAATTAAGACAATATATTTCGTCTAACCCTTTGATGTCCTTTCGTCCTTTCTAATAATGTACTCAACACAAATCAATCCAAATACTGGTCATCTTATTAACAGATAATTAATTAGCAAACTAAAGTTTGAAGGTGTTTGCACATATTCTATTAATTGCATATAAATTGCGTCTTATTAATAACGGACAATACGTTGACCTATTATTCCAATCAATGGTTATCCAACCCAGTGATTAATCAGTAATTAAAATTAATCAGCACCAATCAAGTAAAAAGGCATCCCTTTTATCTTCTTTGATGTATTTTTAAACAAATCAATTAAGGCATGTTTCTTTATTAATCAGTACAACAGTTCATCTTATTATCTTTTAATTAATTGACAAACCATTTAGTGATGTTGATTGTCTATTTTCAACGGTATATAACCTTGAAATTATCAGTAGCATATCAATCACTTCTGTGAATCTACTGGTTTCATATCACATACTACAACATTAGTTTTCGTCTGCATATATCACCATGGATATTACTACTGCTGCATCAGGACTCCGTGACCTGTTAGTTGCCCATGACAATACACAAATACAGCTGTCTCTCCTAGGTAAGTTTCCAATAACTAATGAGCTTTTAATTTTTATATCTGAATGTGGGTTTTAAATGTTGCCCGCAAAATGAATTGCGTGAAAAGCAATGGTTCAGCAAAAGGCCAGTTCCATCGCGATAGCACTCGAGTCAGACGATAGTGACAGTGAACAGACGTCACCAATGAGGTCAAGGTCATCAGCACCAGTTACCAGCAATGACAAGGCTGTTGGAGTGTGGGCTAGCGCTTTCTGCGAGTTTTACAGAGACTGTTAATGATATCAGTAGCAATAGATATTATATTGTGTGTTGTGATTTAAGAATGTGCTATTCGACTATTGAGACGTGCTAAAGAAGATGTTGTTTGAAATGTGATTGTTATTTATTATCAGCATCATGCTATTATACATATGTTTTATATACATTAATTGTAATACCCTAATGTTAAATATGGGTTATATAATACATGTGATATTATTATGAAAATAAATATTATTGAATATTAGCTTGTACGTTATATTTAAACATAGTTATTTGTTGAAGATTGATGTCGTAAAGCACACTTATTCAGTAGTGACCAATAGCCACCAGAAGATTGACAGTTACACCCCACCTACTGAACATATAAAACGACAGTATAACTTACATATATAGAGTACACATTAACTGTATGTATTACCTTATATGCCTTCAGTACACATACAACTGACAGATTAACTTAAACCGTTCGGTACGGACCAAACTGACAGGATACCGCATACTCTAAAACTAACATAATACGTTACATGCGTACTGCATATATACAATGCGTACTGCACATACAAAACTGACAGTATAACTTACAGCGTGCTGTATATATAAAATTGACAGTATAACTTAGCGTGTATAGCACATATACAACTGACAGTATAACTTACAGCGTACAGCAGATATAAAACTGACAGCATAACATACATTGTAAAGCACATATACAACTGACAGTATAACTTACAGCATACAGCACATATATAATTGAAAGTATAACATACATTCTAAATCACATATACAACTGACAATATAACTTAAACTGTTTGGTACGCACCAAACTGACAGGATACCGCATACTCTAAAACTAACATAATACGTTACATGCGTACTGCACATATACAATGCGTATAGAATTGATTTTGGTGTTTTAGTTTCATGCACAACTACGTATAAGCAGGATTGCGTTGAGACAAACTCTGAAATCAATAACAAAGAACCAAGAGTGTTGCTACCGCGATTTTCGCTGTGAATTATATGATTATGCTCTTATTCCACATACTACGTTTATTTACTGACTTTCCTTCGTTATTATTTTCATATAATTTGTTATTCATTTGCTTGTTCCTTCGTTTATTCAAATTTTAATAACTTCAGGTCCAGCAAAAGGCCAGTTCCATATTTAAACATAGTTATTTGTTGAAGATTGATGTCGTAAAGCACACTTATTCAGTAGTGACCAATAGCCACCAGAAGATTGACAGTTACACCCCACCTACTGAACATATAAAACGACAGTATAACTTACATATATAGAGTACACATTAACTGTATGTATTACCTTATATGCCTTCAGTACACATACAACTGACAGATTAACTTAAACCGTTCGGTACGGACCAAACTGACAGGATACCGCATACTCTAAAACTAACATAATACGTTACATGCGTACTGCATATATACAATGCGTACTGCACATACAAAACTGACAGTATAACTTAGCGTGTATAGCACATATACAACTGACAGTATAACTTACAGCGTACAGCAGATATAAAACTGACAGCATAACATACATTGTAAAGCACATATACAACTGACAGTATAACTTACAGCATACAGCACATATAAAATTGAAAGTATAACATACATTCTAAATCACATATACAACTGACAATATAACTTAAACTGTTCGGTACGCACCAAACTGACAGGATACCGCATACTCTAAAACTAACATAATACGTTACATGCGTACTGCACATATACAATGCGTACTGCACATATAAAGCTGACAGTATAACTTACAGCGTACAGTACATATACAATTGACAGTATAACTTAGCGTGTATAGCACATATACAACTGACAGTATAACTTACAGCTTACAGCACATATAAAACTGACAGCATAACATACATTGTAAAGCACATATACAACTGACAGTATAACTTACACCATACATCACATATAAAATTACATTATAACGTACAGCGTTCAGAACATACAAAACTGACAGCACAACTTACAGTGTACAGCAGACAAAAAACTGACAGTACAACTTACAACAGTCCATTGTCATACTTTTTTTTAAAGTGTACACCACATATAAGACTGACAGTATAACTAACGGAGTATATCTCATATAAAATTGACAGTATAACATACATTGTACAGCACATATACAACTAACAGTATAACTTACACCATATATCACATATAAAATTACAGTATAACTTGCAGCGTACAGCATATATAAAATTGACAGTACAACTTAAAGTGTACAGCAGACATAAAACAGACAGTACAACTTAAAGTTTACAGCACATTTACAACTGACAGAATAACATACAGCGTACAGCACATATAAGACTGACTCTAAAACTTATATGATACAGCATGCTTACAACTGACAGTATAACTTAGAGCGTACAGTACCTATAAAACTGACGCTATAACATACAATGCAATGTAAACTACATTATCACTTAAAGCGTACAGCACATATAAAACTGACAGTATAACTGACAGTGTACAGTTCATATAACAATTACAGTATAACTTACATCATACATCACATATAAAAAAAAACATTATAACTTACAGTGCACAGCAGACATAAAACTGACAGTACAACTTAAAGTGAACAGCACATATACAACTGACAGAATAACTTACAGTGTACAACACATATAAAACTGACAGTATAACTTACAGCTTACAGAACATATAAAAATACAGTATAACTTACAACGTGCAGCACATATAAAATTACTGTATATATAACAGCGTACAGCACCTATAAAATTGACTTTACAACTTACCTTGTACAGCACACATAAAACTGAAACTACAACTTACAGTGTACAGTACATATACAACTGACTGTATAACTTGCAGTGTTCAGCACATATAAATCTGACAGCGTAAATTACAGTATTCAGCACATATACAACTGACAATTTAACTTACAGTGCACAGCACATATAAAATTGACATTATAACTTACAGCGTACAGCACATATAAAAAAGACAGTTTAGTGTACCGTGTACAGCACACTTAAAAGTTATATTATATCTTAAAGGGTACAGCTTATTTGAAATTGACAGTAGAAATAACATGCAAACAGCACTCATGAAACTGACACGTTCGTATGACTCTAGCCAACTGATGAACATGTTATATTTTCCTGAAACAATTTCCAAGATCTTGTTTACTGTTACCTTGACCTGTTACTCAATATCACGTTAATCAATGCATTATAGTAGCTGAGTCAAATATATAAATTACAAGCATAATCAAACTCATAGTGAATTACACAATGACTTAGAGATCTTCGGGCCTTACTCGGCGTTTAAAACCTTTAAAAACGCAGAAAGTTATCAATTTACATAGTTGTTATATATAGCAATAAATACTTTTGTTTTCTGTACATTTACAATAGGTGTACAATAAATCCAAATGCACAGCATTTTCATGACAACTGATCTAATAAACTAAGATAACACTTAATACACGTATAAGGAAAATTAAAGAAACCATTTTTTTAACCATTACAGACATATTATGAAAACGTGCTTTATGTATCTTTTTTATCTGTACACTAATTTAAAATATAGCATGTGACAGCCATATTATTTGTTTCGAGAGTTTTGATATTAAACTAGAATTTCCCTTCTTTAAAAAATGGTTTGGTCTTGCTTATTAATAAAATTCAAATATCGATAAATGAGAAATAATAATTCAGAACTATAGAGGTAATCCAATGTGATAAATCTTCGTAATCCGATCATTTAATTAAGACAATATATTTCGTCTAACCCTTTGATCTCCTTTCATCCTTTCTAATAATGTACTCAACACAAATCAATCCAAATACTGGTCATCTTATTAACAGATAATTAATTAGCAAACTAAAGTTTGAAGGTGTTTGCACATATTCTATTAATTGCATATAAATTGCGTCTTATTAATAACGGACAATACGTTGACCTATTATTCCAATCAATGGTTATCCAACCCAGTGATTAATCAGTAATTAAAATTAATCAGCACCAATCAAGTAAAAAGGCATCCCTTTTATCTTCTTTGATGTATTTTTAAACAAATCAATTAAGGCATGTTTCTTTATTAATCAGTACAACAGTTCATCTTATTATCTTTTAATTAATTGACAAACCATTTAGTGATGTTGATTGTCTATTTTCAACGGTATATAACCTTGAAATTATCAGTAGCATATCAGTCACTTCTGTGAATCTACTGGTTTCATATCACATACTACAACATTAGTTTTCGTATGCATATATCACCATGGATATTACTACTGCTGCATCAGGACTCCGTGACCTGTTAGTTGCCCAAGACAATACACAAATACAGATGTCTCTCCTAGGTAAGTTTCCAATAACTAATGAGCTTTTAATTTTTATATTTGAATGTGGGTTTTAAATGTTGCCCGCAAAATGAATTGCGTGAAAAGCAATGGTTCATGTTTCGTCTCATTCAGTATGTTTAGGTCGAATAGTATAGAAAAGTCATTATTTGTTAATGTTAAGTTGGCCCGCAAAACTCCCACGAAAAGTCTTACCCTTATTAAGCATGTTACATATTACATCGTAGCTTTGTATCTAAATGATATTTACTCTAGCAATCAAATAATACCGTCCTGTTAATATATATGGTTGTTTATTAGTACCGTGTTTGTAATATCCTATATATCTTATAATATAGCATGAATTTATAAAGTACAATCATGTATGTATGTCCTTGTTTTCAGATGAACAAAACACTTCTATAAGCCAGAGGATGCTCATGTGTTCCATGGGAGGTTCCCGCTCCCAACAGCTCCACCTTGTTCTCCGCTTGTCTGTCAGTGAGGGTGTATGTCAGATGTACACGCAATACGGGAACAAGACATGGCAACAGGTAATTACACATTATTTATATTTTTATATTTTCATATGCGTTCTAGAATTGATTTTGGTGTTTTAGTTTCTAGCACAACTACGTATAAGCAGGATTGCGTTGAGACAAACTCTGAAATCAATAACAAAGAACCAAGAGTGTTGCTACCGCGATTTTCGCTGTGAATTGTATGATTATGCTCTTATTCCACATACTACGTTTATTTACTGACTTTCCTTCGTTATTATTTTCATATAATTTGTTATTCATTTGCTTGTTCCTTCGTTTATTCAAATTTTAATAACTTCAGGTCCAGCAAAAGGCCAGTTCCATCGCGATAGCACTCGAGTCAGACGATAGTGACAGTGAACAGACGTCACCAATGAGGTCAAGGTCATCAGCACCAGTTACCAGCAATGACAAGGCTGTTGGAGTGTGGGCTAGCGCTTTCTGCGAGTTTTACAGAGACTGTTAATGATATCAGTAGCAATAGATATTATATTGTGTGTTGTGATTCAAGAATGTGCTATTCGACTATTGAGACGTGCTAAAGAAGATGTTGTTTGAAATGTGATTGTTATTTATTATCAGCATCATGCTATTATACATATGTTTTATATACATTAATTGTAATACCCTAATGTTAAATATGGGTTATATAATACATGTGATATTATTATGAAAATAAATATTATTGAATATTAGCTTGTACGTTATATTTAAACATAGTTATTTGTTGAAGATTGATGTCGTAAAGCACACTTATTCAGTAGTGACCAATAGCCACCAGAAGATTGACAGTTACACCCCACCTACTGAACATATAAAACGACAGTATAACTTACATATATAGAGTACACATTAACTGTATGTATTACCTTATATGCCTTCAGTACACATACAACTGACAGATTAACTTAAACCGTTCGGTACGGACCAAACTGACAGGATACCGCATACTCTAAAACTAACATAATACGTTACATGCGTACTGCATATATACAATGCGTACTGCACATACAAAACTGACAGTATAACTTACAGCGTGCAGTATATATAAAATTGACAGTATAACTTAGCGTGTATAGCACATATACAACTGACAGTATAACTTACAGCGTACAGCAGATATAAAACTGACAGCATAACATACATTGTAAAGCACATATACAACTGACAGTATAACTTACAGCATACAGCACATATAAAATTGAAAGTATAACATACATTCTAAATCACATATACAACTGACAATATAACTTAAACTGTTCAGTACGCACCAAACTGACAGGATACCGCATACTCTAAAACTAACATAATACGTTACATGCGTACTGCACATATACAATGCGTATAGAATTGATTTTGGTGTTTTAGTTTCATGCACAACTACGTATAAGCAGGATTGCGTTGAGACAAACTCTGAAATCAATAACAAAGAACCAAGAGTGTTGCTACCGCGATTTTCGCTGTGAATTATATGATTATGCTCTTATTCCACATACTACGTTTATTTACTGACTTTCCTTCGTTATTATTTTCATATAATTTGTTATTCATTTGCTTGTTCCTTCGTTTATTCAAATTTTAATAACTTCAGGTCCAGCAAAAGGCCAGTTCCATATTTAAACATAGTTATTTGTTGAAGATTGATGTCGTAAAGCACACTTATTCAGTAGTGACCAATAGCCACCAGAAGATTGACAGTTACACCCCACCTACTGAACATATAAAACGACAGTATAACTTACATATATAGAGTACACATTAACTGTATGTATTACCTTATATGCCTTCAGTACACATACAACTGACAGATTAACTTAAACCGTTCGGTACGGACCAAACTGACAGGATACCGCATACTCTAAAACTAACATAATACGTTACATGCGTACTGCATATATACAATGCGTACTGCACATACAAAACTGACAGTATAACTTAGCGTGTATAGCACATATACAACTGACAGTATAACTTACAGCGTACAGCAGATATAAAACTGACAGCATAACATACATTGTAAAGCACATATACAACTGACAGTATAACTTACAGCATACAGCACATATAAAATTGAAAGTATAACATACATTCTAAATCACATATACAACTGACAATATAACTTAAACTGTTCGGTACGCACCAAACTGACAGGATACCGCATACTCTAAAACTAACATAATACGTTACATACGTACTGCACATATACAATGCGTACTGCACATATAAAGCTGACAGTATAACTTACAGCGTACAGTACATATACAATTGACAGTATAACTTAGCGTGTATAGCACATATACAACTGACAGTATAACTTACAGCTTACAGCACATATAAAACTGACAGCATAACATACATTGTAAAGCACATATACAACTGACAGTATAACTTACACCATACATCACATATAAAATTACATTATAACGTACAGCGTTCAGAACATACAAAACTGACAGCACAACTTACAGTGTACAGCAGACAAAAAACTGACAGTACAACTTACAACAGTCCATTGTCATACTTTTTTTTAAAGTGTACACCACATATAAGACTGACAGTATAACTAACGGAGTATATCTCATATAAAATTGACAGTATAACATACATTGTACAGCACATATACAACTAACAGTATAACTTACACCATATATCACATATAAAATTACAGTATAACTTGCAGCGTACAGCATATATAAAATTGACAGTACAACTTAAAGTGTACAGCAGACATAAAACAGACAGTACAACTTAAAGTTTACAGCACATTTACAACTGACAGAATAACATACAGCGTACAGCACATATAAGACTGACTCTAAAACTTATATGATACAGCATGCTTACAACTGACAGTATAACTTAGAGCGTACAGTACCTATACAACTGACGCTATAACATACAATGCAATGTAAACTACATTATAACTTAAAGCGTACAGCACATATAAAACTGACAGTATAACTGACAGTGTACAGTTCATATAACAATTACAGTATAACTTACATCATACATCACATATAAAAAAAACATTATAACTTACAGTGCACAGCAGACATAAAACTGACAGTACAACTTAAAGTGAACAGCACATATACAACTGACAGAATAACTTACAGTGTACAACACATATAAAACTGACAGTATAACTTACAGCTTACAGAACATATAAAAATACAGTATAACTTACAACGTGCAGCACATATAAAATTACTGTATATATAACAGCGTACAGCACCTATAAAATTGACTTTACAACTTACCTTGTACAGCACACATAAAACTGAAACTACAACTTACAGTGTACAGTACATATACAACTGACTGTATAACTTGCAGTGTTCAGCACATATAAATCTGACAGCGTAAATTACAGTATTCAGCACATATACAACTGACAATTTAACTTACAGTGCACAGCACATATAAAATTGACATTATAACTTACAGCGTACAGCACATATAAAAAAGACAGTTTAGTGTACCGTGTACAGCACACTTAAAAGTTATATTATATCTTAAAGGGTACAGCTTATTTGAAATTGACAGTAGAAATAACATGCAAACAGCACTCATGAAATTGACACGTTCGTATGACTATAGCCAACTGATGAACATGTTATATTTTCCTGAAACAATTTCCAAGATCTTGTTTACTGTTACCTTGACCTGTTACTCAATATCACGTTAATCAATGCATTATAGTAGCTGAGTCAAATATATAAATTACAAGCATAATCAAACTCATAGTGAATTACACAATGACTTAGAGATCTTCGGGCCTTACTCGGCGTTTAAAACCTTTAAAAACGCAGAAAGTTATCAATTTACATAGTTGTTATATATAGCAATAAATACTTTTGTTTTCTGTACATTTACAATAGGTGTACAATAAATCCAAATGCACAGCATTTTCATGACAACTGATCTAATAAACTAAGATAACACTTAATACACGTATAAGGAAAATTAAAGAAACCATTTTTTTAACCATTACAGACATATTATGAAAACGTGCTTTATGTATCTTTTTTATCTGTACACTAATTTAAAATATAGCATGTGACAGCCATATTTTTTGTTTCGAGAGTTTTGATATTAAACTAGAATTTCCCTTCTTTAAAAAAGGGTTTGGTCTTGCTTATTAATAAAATTCAAATATCGATAAATGAGAAATAATAATTCAGAACTATAGAGGTAATCCAATGTGATAAATCTTCGTAATCCGATCATTTAATTAAGACAATATATTTCGTCTAACCCTTTGATGTCCTTTCGTCCTTTCTAATAATGTACTCAACACAAATCAATCCAAATACTGGTCATCTTATTAACAGATAATTAATTAGCAAACTAAAGTTTGAAGGTGTTTGCACATATTCTATTAATTGCATATAAATTGCGTCTTATTAATAACGGACAATACGTTGACCTATTATTCCAATCAATGGTTATCCAACCCAGTGATTAATCAGTAATTAAAATTAATCAGCACCAATCAAGTAAAAAGGCATCCCTTTTATCTTCTTTGATGTATTTTTAAACAAATCAATTAAGGCATGTTTCTTTATTAATCAGTACAACAGTTCATCTTATTATCTTTTAATTAATTGACAAACCATTTAGTGATGTTGATTGTCTATTTTCAACGGTATATAACCTTGAAATTATCAGTAGCATATCAATCACTTCTGTGAATCTACTGGTTTCATATCACATACTACAACATTAGTTTTCGTCTGCATATATCACCATGGATATTACTACTGCTGCATCAGGACTCCGTGACCTGTTAGTTGCCCATGACAATACACAAATACAGCTGTCTCTCCTAGGTAAGTTTCCAATAACTAATGAGCTTTTAATTTTTATATCTGAATGTGGGTTTTAAATGTTGCCCGCAAAATGAATTGCGTGAAAAGCAATGGTTCAGCAAAAGGCCAGTTCCATCGCGATAGCACTCGAGTCAGACGATAGTGACAGTGAACAGACGTCACCAATGAGGTCAAGGTCATCAGCACCAGTTACCAGCAATGACAAGGCTGTTGGAGTGTGGGCTAGCGCTTTCTGCGAGTTTTACAGAGACTGTTAATGATATCAGTAGCAATAGATATTATATTGTGTGTTGTGATTTAAGAATGTGCTATTCGACTATTGAGACGTGCTAAAGAAGATGTTGTTTGAAATGTGATTGTTATTTATTATCAGCATCATGCTATTATACATATGTTTTATATACATTAATTGTAATACCCTAATGTTAAATATGGGTTATATAATACATGTGATATTATTATGAAAATAAATATTATTGAATATTAGCTTGTACGTTATATTTAAACATAGTTATTTGTTGAAGATTGATGTCGTAAAGCACACTTATTCAGTAGTGACCAATAGCCACCAGAAGATTGACAGTTACACCCCACCTACTGAACATATAAAACGACAGTATAACTTACATATATAGAGTACACATTAACTGTATGTATTACCTTATATGCCTTCAGTACACATACAACTGACAGATTAACTTAAACCGTTCGGTACGGACCAAACTGACAGGATACCGCATACTCTAAAACTAACATAATACGTTACATGCGTACTGCATATATACAATGCGTACTGCACATACAAAACTGACAGTATAACTTACAGCGTGCTGTATATATAAAATTGACAGTATAACTTAGCGTGTATAGCACATATACAACTGACAGTATAACTTACAGCGTACAGCAGATATAAAACTGACAGCATAACATACATTGTAAAGCACATATACAACTGACAGTATAACTTACAGCATACAGCACATATATAATTGAAAGTATAACATACATTCTAAATCACATATACAACTGACAATATAACTTAAACTGTTTGGTACGCACCAAACTGACAGGATACCGCATACTCTAAAACTAACATAATACGTTACATGCGTACTGCACATATACAATGCGTATAGAATTGATTTTGGTGTTTTAGTTTCATGCACAACTACGTATAAGCAGGATTGCGTTGAGACAAACTCTGAAATCAATAACAAAGAACCAAGAGTGTTGCTACCGCGATTTTCGCTGTGAATTATATGATTATGCTCTTATTCCACATACTACGTTTATTTACTGACTTTCCTTCGTTATTATTTTCATATAATTTGTTATTCATTTGCTTGTTCCTTCGTTTATTCAAATTTTAATAACTTCAGGTCCAGCAAAAGGCCAGTTCCATATTTAAACATAGTTATTTGTTGAAGATTGATGTCGTAAAGCACACTTATTCAGTAGTGACCAATAGCCACCAGAAGATTGACAGTTACACCCCACCTACTGAACATATAAAACGACAGTATAACTTACATATATAGAGTACACATTAACTGTATGTATTACCTTATATGCCTTCAGTACACATACAACTGACAGATTAACTTAAACCGTTCGGTACGGACCAAACTGACAGGATACCGCATACTCTAAAACTAACATAATACGTTACATGCGTACTGCATATATACAATGCGTACTGCACATACAAAACTGACAGTATAACTTAGCGTGTATAGCACATATACAACTGACAGTATAACTTACAGCGTACAGCAGATATAAAACTGACAGCATAACATACATTGTAAAGCACATATACAACTGACAGTATAACTTACAGCATACAGCACATATAAAATTGAAAGTATAACATACATTCTAAATCACATATACAACTGACAATATAACTTAAACTGTTCGGTACGCACCAAACTGACAGGATACCGCATACTCTAAAACTAACATAATACGTTACATGCGTACTGCACATATACAATGCGTACTGCACATATAAAGCTGACAGTATAACTTACAGCGTACAGTACATATACAATTGACAGTATAACTTAGCGTGTATAGCACATATACAACTGACAGTATAACTTACAGCTTACAGCACATATAAAACTGACAGCATAACATACATTGTAAAGCACATATACAACTGACAGTATAACTTACACCATACATCACATATAAAATTACATTATAACGTACAGCGTTCAGAACATACAAAACTGACAGCACAACTTACAGTGTACAGCAGACAAAAAACTGACAGTACAACTTACAACAGTCCATTGTCATACTTTTTTTTAAAGTGTACACCACATATAAGACTGACAGTATAACTAACGGAGTATATCTCATATAAAATTGACAGTATAACATACATTGTACAGCACATATACAACTAACAGTATAACTTACACCATATATCACATATAAAATTACAGTATAACTTGCAGCGTACAGCATATATAAAATTGACAGTACAACTTAAAGTGTACAGCAGACATAAAACAGACAGTACAACTTAAAGTTTACAGCACATTTACAACTGACAGAATAACATACAGCGTACAGCACATATAAGACTGACTCTAAAACTTATATGATACAGCATGCTTACAACTGACAGTATAACTTAGAGCGTACAGTACCTATAAAACTGACGCTATAACATACAATGCAATGTAAACTACATTATCACTTAAAGCGTACAGCACATATAAAACTGACAGTATAACTGACAGTGTACAGTTCATATAACAATTACAGTATAACTTACATCATACATCACATATAAAAAAAAACATTATAACTTACAGTGCACAGCAGACATAAAACTGACAGTACAACTTAAAGTGAACAGCACATATACAACTGACAGAATAACTTACAGTGTACAACACATATAAAACTGACAGTATAACTTACAGCTTACAGAACATATAAAAATACAGTATAACTTACAACGTGCAGCACATATAAAATTACTGTATATATAACAGCGTACAGCACCTATAAAATTGACTTTACAACTTACCTTGTACAGCACACATAAAACTGAAACTACAACTTACAGTGTACAGTACATATACAACTGACTGTATAACTTGCAGTGTTCAGCACATATAAATCTGACAGCGTAAATTACAGTATTCAGCACATATACAACTGACAATTTAACTTACAGTGCACAGCACATATAAAATTGACATTATAACTTACAGCGTACAGCACATATAAAAAAGACAGTTTAGTGTACCGTGTACAGCACACTTAAAAGTTATATTATATCTTAAAGGGTACAGCTTATTTGAAATTGACAGTAGAAATAACATGCAAACAGCACTCATGAAACTGACACGTTCGTATGACTCTAGCCAACTGATGAACATGTTATATTTTCCTGAAACAATTTCCAAGATCTTGTTTACTGTTACCTTGACCTGTTACTCAATATCACGTTAATCAATGCATTATAGTAGCTGAGTCAAATATATAAATTACAAGCATAATCAAACTCATAGTGAATTACACAATGACTTAGAGATCTTCGGGCCTTACTCGGCGTTTAAAACCTTTAAAAACGCAGAAAGTTATCAATTTACATAGTTGTTATATATAGCAATAAATACTTTTGTTTTCTGTACATTTACAATAGGTGTACAATAAATCCAAATGCACAGCATTTTCATGACAACTGATCTAATAAACTAAGATAACACTTAATACACGTATAAGGAAAATTAAAGAAACCATTTTTTTAACCATTACAGACATATTATGAAAACGTGCTTTATGTATCTTTTTTATCTGTACACTAATTTAAAATATAGCATGTGACAGCCATATTATTTGTTTCGAGAGTTTTGATATTAAACTAGAATTTCCCTTCTTTAAAAAATGGTTTGGTCTTGCTTATTAATAAAATTCAAATATCGATAAATGAGAAATAATAATTCAGAACTATAGAGGTAATCCAATGTGATAAATCTTCGTAATCCGATCATTTAATTAAGACAATATATTTCGTCTAACCCTTTGATCTCCTTTCATCCTTTCTAATAATGTACTCAACACAAATCAATCCAAATACTGGTCATCTTATTAACAGATAATTAATTAGCAAACTAAAGTTTGAAGGTGTTTGCACATATTCTATTAATTGCATATAAATTGCGTCTTATTAATAACGGACAATACGTTGACCTATTATTCCAATCAATGGTTATCCAACCCAGTGATTAATCAGTAATTAAAATTAATCAGCACCAATCAAGTAAAAAGGCATCCCTTTTATCTTCTTTGATGTATTTTTAAACAAATCAATTAAGGCATGTTTCTTTATTAATCAGTACAACAGTTCATCTTATTATCTTTTAATTAATTGACAAACCATTTAGTGATGTTGATTGTCTATTTTCAACGGTATATAACCTTGAAATTATCAGTAGCATATCAGTCACTTCTGTGAATCTACTGGTTTCATATCACATACTACAACATTAGTTTTCGTCTGCATATATCACCATGGATATTACTACTGCTGCATCAGGACTCCGTGACCTGTTAGTTGCCCATGACAATACACAAATACAGATGTCTCTCCTAGGTAAGTTTCCAATAACTAATGAGCTTTTAATTTTTATATTTGAATGTGGGTTTTAAATGTTGCCCGCAAAATGAATTGCGTGAAAAGCAATGGTTCATGTTTCGTCTCATTCAGTATGTTTAGGTCGAATAGTATAGAAAAGTCATTATTTGTTAATGTTAAGTTGGCCCGCAAAACTCCCACGAAAAGTCTTACCCTTATTAAGCATGTTACATATTACATCGTAGCTTTGTATCTAAATGATATTTACTCTAGCAATCAAATAATACCGTCCTGTTAATATATATGGTTGTTTATTAGTACCGTGTTTGTAATATCCTATATATCTTATAATATAGCATGAATTTATAAAGTACAATCATGTATGTATGTCCTTGTTTTCAGATGAACAAAACACTTCTATAAGCCAGAGGATGCTCATGTGTTCCATGGGAGGTTCCCGCTCCCAACAGCTCCACCTTGTTCTCCGCTTGTCTGTCAGTGAGGGTGTATGTCAGATGTACACGCAATACGGGAACAAGACATGGCAACAGGTAATTACACATTATTTATATTTTTATATTTTCATATGCGTTCTAGAATTGATTTTGGTGTTTTAGTTTCTAGCACAACTACGTATAAGCAGGATTGCGTTGAGACAAACTCTGAAATCAATAACAAAGAACCAAGAGTGTTGCTACCGCGATTTTCGCTGTGAATTGTATGATTATGCTCTTATTCCACATACTACGTTTATTTACTGACTTTCCTTCGTTATTATTTTCATATAATTTGTTATTCATTTGCTTGTTCCTTCGTTTATTCAAATTTTAATAACTTCAGGTCCAGCAAAAGGCCAGTTCCATCGCGATAGCACTCGAGTCAGACGATAGTGACAGTGAACAGACGTCACCAATGAGGTCAAGGTCATCAGCACCAGTTACCAGCAATGACAAGGCTGTTGGAGTGTGGGCTAGCGCTTTCTGCGAGTTTTACAGAGACTGTTAATGATATCAGTAGCAATAGATATTATATTGTGTGTTGTGATTTAAGAATGTGCTATTCGACTATTGAGACGTGCTAAAGAAGATGTTGTTTGAAATGTGATTGTTATTTATTATCAGCATCATGCTATTATACATATGTTTTATATACATTAATTGTAATACCCTAATGTTAAATATGGGTTATATAATACATGTGATATTATTATGAAAATAAATATTATTGAATATTAGCTTGTACGTTATATTTAAACATAGTTATTTGTTGAAGATTGATGTCGTAAAGCACACTTATTCAGTAGTGACCAATAGCCACCAGAAGATTGACAGTTACACCCCACCTACTGAACATATAAAACGACAGTATAACTTACATATATAGAGTACACATTAACTGTATGTATTACCTTATATGCCTTCAGTACACATACAACTGACAGATTAACTTAAACCGTTCGGTACGGACCAAACTGACAGGATACCGCATACTCTAAAACTAACATAATACGTTACATGCGTACTGCATATATACAATGCGTACTGCACATACAAAACTGACAGTATAACTTACAGCGTGCAGTATATATAAAATTGACAGTATAACTTAGCGTGTATAGCACATATACAACTGACAGTATAACTTACAGCGTACAGCAGATATAAAACTGACAGCATAACATACATTGTAAAGCACATATACAACTGACAGTATAACTTACAGCATACAGCACATATAAAATTGAAAGTATAACATACATTCTAAATCACATATACAACTGACAATATAACTTAAACTGTTCGGTACGCACCAAACTGACAGGATACCGCATACTCTAAAACTAACATAATACGTTACATGCGTACTGCACATATACAATGCGTATAGAATTGATTTTGGTGTTTTAGTTTCATGCACAACTACGTATAAGCAGGATTGCGTTGAGACAAACTCTGAAATCAATAACAAAGAACCAAGAGTGTTGCTACCGCGATTTTCGCTGTGAATTATATGATTATGCTCTTATTCCACATACTACGTTTATTTACTGACTTTCCTTCGTTATTATTTTCATATAATTTGTTATTCATTTGCTTGTTCCTTCGTTTATTCAAATTTTAATAACTTCAGGTCCAGCAAAAGGCCAGTTCCATATTTAAACATAGTTATTTGTTGAAGATTGATGTCGTAAAGCACACTTATTCAGTAGTGACCAATAGCCACCAGAAGATTGACAGTTACACCCCACCTACTGAACATATAAAACGACAGTATAACTTACATATATAGAGTACACATTAACTGTATGTATTACCTTATATGCCTTCAGTACACATACAACTGACAGATTAACTTAAACCGTTCGGTACGGACCAAACTGACAGGATACCGCATACTCTAAAACTAACATAATACGTTACATGCGTACTGCATATATACAATGCGTACTGCACATACAAAACTGACAGTATAACTTAGCGTGTATAGCACATATACAACTGACAGTATAACTTACAGCGTACAGCAGATATAAAACTGACAGCATAACATACATTGTAAAGCACATATACAACTGACAGTATAACTTACAGCATACAGCACATATAAAATTGAAAGTATAACATACATTCTAAATCACATATACAACTGACAATATAACTTAAACTGTTCGGTACGCACCAAACTGACAGGATACCGCATACTCTAAAACTAACATAATACGTTACATGCGTACTGCACATATACAATGCGTACTGCACATATAAAGCTGACAGTATAACTTACAGCGTACAGTACATATACAATTGACAGTATAACTTAGCGTGTATAGCACATATACAACTGACAGTATAACTTACAGCTTACAGCACATATAAAACTGACAGCATAACATACATTGTAAAGCACATATACAACTGACAGTATAACTTACACCATACATCACATATAAAATTACATTATAACGTACAGCGTTCAGAACATACAAAACTGACAGCACAACTTACAGTGTACAGCAGACAAAAAACTGACAGTACAACTTACAACAGTCCATTGTCATACTTTTTTTTAAAGTGTACACCACATATAAGACTGACAGTATAACTAACGGAGTATATCTCATATAAAATTGACAGTATAACATACATTGTACAGCACATATACAACTAACAGTATAACTTACACCATATATCACATATAAAATTACAGTATAACTTGCAGCGTACAGCATATATAAAATTGACAGTACAACTTAAAGTGTACAGCAGACATAAAACAGACAGTACAACTTAAAGTTTACAGCACATTTACAACTGACAGAATAACATACAGCGTACAGCACATATAAGACTGACTCTAAAACTTATATGATACAGCATGCTTACAACTGACAGTATAACTTAGAGCGTACAGTACCTATAAAACTGACGCTATAACATACAATGCAATGTAAACTACATTATAACTTAAAGCGTACAGCACATATAAAACTGACAGTATAACTGACAGTGTACAGTTCATATAACAATTACAGTATAACTTACATCATACATCACATATAAAAAAAACATTATAACTTACAGTGCACAGCAGACATAAAACTGACAGTACAACTTAAAGTGAACAGCACATATACAACTGACAGAATAACTTACAGTGTACAACACATATAAAACTGACAGTATAACTTACAGCTTACAGAACATATAAAAATACAGTATAACTTACAACGTGCAGCACATATAAAATTACTGTATATATAACAGCGTACAGCACCTATAAAATTGACTTTACAACTTACCTTGTACAGCACACATAAAACTGAAACTACAACTTACAGTGTACAGTACATATACAACTGACTGTATAACTTGCAGTGTTCAGCACATATAAATCTGACAGCGTAAATTACAGTATTCAGCACATATACAACTGACAATTTAACTTACAGTGCACAGCACATATAAAATTGACATTATAACTTACAGCGTACAGCACATATAAAAAAGACAGTTTAGTGTACCGTGTACAGCACACTTAAAAGTTATATTATATCTTAAAGGGTACAGCTTATTTGAAATTGACAGTAGAAATAACATGCAAACA
>JAWPHD010017542.1:0-44106 GCA_037043455.1 Cyrtodaria siliqua | reverse complement strand
TTATCACTTTTACACTCGCCAAAATACAGCTGAAATGTTACTAACCATATAATTCTTATATATTCGCAGGACAAACATGAGCTGTTTCGGCAGTATGATGAGAACGGTAATGGAATTCTTGAGTTGAAGGAGCTAGGACAACTGAACGCGGTCGTCTTCAATCTCTTCCCAAGATTTGGCTACAAAGGGAAGGAATCACCAGGTAATTGTGGCATCCTTGATAAGTTTCCCAGTTGTTATCAAAATAATTAAACAAGTTTATTATCTCCCATTATTGTCTGTCCGTCCATCTGTTCTGCTGTGTCTGTCATAAATTTGTGTAATTTTAAGAAGATTCAAAATGGCCTGTATAGGGTTTGAATTCATATTTACTATGTTTAAAAAACACTATTTATAATAGAAGGAATGAAGGAACAGTATTATACAGCCCTTTAACAAATTATGTCATACAGACCCAGTTGCATTCAGGTACCCCAAAGTGCATTCATTTGCGCTCCATTTGTATTTCGTTAGCGCTCCGTTTGTGATGCTTATATTTCATTTGTATAAACGCATTTCATTAAAATGCATTCATTTGCATTCTTGAATGCATTCAGTGCTTGTAAACGGAACTCTGGATTCATTTAAATGCTCAGAACTGCATTCCTGAAAGCAATAGAATGCATGCATTTAAATGCACAAACAGAAAAAATGCATTTGCATTTGTTTGTGCAGCGTTTAACATTGCAACATCTCTCACAATTAATACAACTATAATAATTGTTTTTGCCCAAATTATATCATTCTTAAAGTGTATGCAGCTCTTCTGTAAAATGATTTCAAAACACGATTTACACAGTTTAATTTGTTATTTTCAAATACAGAAAAACGCATTTCGTTTAAATGAAGATTGCAGTTATCAACTCTACCATGTTCAAAAGGTTAACAGTAAATTATAGAAATTATCTGATAAAGCGAAATGCATTTAGCATGTTTAGTGCATTTTAAAAAATGCACTTTTAGAAATGCAAATGCATTTTTTAAACTGCATTTCAGTGGTTGCATTCATTTTCAGTGTTCAGCATTTTAAAAAAAAATGCATTCATCGTTTATTTTGTGTTTAAAAAAGTGCACTCAGCGTTCATTTTGTGTTCAATGTATTCATAATTTTGCATTACAGAGATGTTGAGATTTTATTTTATTTTCAGTAGGTGATAAAATTTGTATTACTCGGTTTTTATCCTTAGGTTCTATAGTAAAATAAAAATCTTTGGCAGAGTAAAAAGATGATAATTTTCAAGATTTTGATTTTAAAATATACATATATTGAATCATTTTGCATGAATGTGCATGAAATAGGCAAGGTTTTAAAAGAATCACACTGTAGATACCTTAATTCTAACAGTAAACTTGGTTGAACATCAAGGATAAAGACCGAGTTTATCACCTACCAGAATGTATTGGTTATGTCTTATTTCTGGTCACTGATTGGTCAGTTTTTTTGATGATGCTCTATCAAAATTATGAATAGATCGTGCATCTTTTATTCTGTGTTCAATGTATAGATCGTGCATCGTTTATTCTGTGTTCAATGAATAGATTGTGCATCGTTTATTCTGTGTTCAATGTATAGATCTTGCATCATTTATTCTGCGTTCGTTCTGTAAATGGATATCATGTTATTGATCCTCATTCAATACAAAACCTTGGTATTCAGTGTCCAGTTCCTATGTGGGGAATTTGTCGCCTTAAGGGAATGACAGTTTGCTCTTTCTTTGTCTCAGGCCAACATAGGTCCTAAATATACTTGTAATAGAGGATATCCAACAAATTCCCACCAATCCACATTCAATACAAAAACATGGTATTCCGTTTCTGATTGGCGGAATTTTGTCTCTCCTATAGGGCATGGCAGTTGACTATTTCATTTGCCTGTACAGGCCAACTATGGTACTATACATATACTGAGCAAAATAAATTTAGCACATAAAATGCATGTCAGTTCCATAGACGAGATACAAAGCCGTGTATGTTCGGGGTCATAGTTAAAGTGACATAGATAGGACCATTAATAATGCTACAAAGTCATTTGTCAATAGTCGGTGATACAAATAAAGCAAATATGATGGGAACATACTCTTATAGTTTATCGAAAATCGTAATGTTTTTGTTTGAGAATAACAATCGTTTGTGAACACATTTCAGCGTTTTTTTAAACAATAACAGAATGGGCAAGTCTGGTTGAAGTTGAATGCCAACATTAAATTTGTTCAAAGCAATGTGTTTGTATAGTGAAATAAGTTTTTTTTTAACATAAGTGATATATGGAAGGTAATACTGATACTTCGTTTAGACTATAATAAAATGACATGATTTTTTGAAAATCGCATCCTTACCCAGCATTTCTAATATCTTCAAACAATTATATCAGTGTTCATATGTTTAATCGTATGTCCCTAAAAGGTGGTGCTAAACTTTTTTTTTGTTCAGTAAATATATATAACAAAGAGTATAACAAATTACTATTCCATCAGAAAGAGAATTATTAAAACTGTAAATTTGTTTATTCAAAACAAAAGTGATAAAGTTATATTATCAAAGTTGAACTAATTTCTTTTTTTCTTCTGAAATACAATTCAGTATTGACAAGAGTTAAAAATGTTTAAATTACTATCTTTATCAAATTTTCTAACATAGTATAACGCGGTATACATGGTATATGACATAAAAAATATAAAAAACATACATGATGGACTGTTTTTTTCTCAGATGATTCAACAGAGTCTGGTTTTCCGAAAGAAATTCTGAGCTGTAAGAAACTGCGTATAGTGCACCTCCCTCACCAAGGTTTCACAAAGGTGCCACCAGAAATATGTCAGTTGGAAGAACTTGTCGACCTAGACGTCAGTAAAAACCCAAACCTGCTGAACATACCTGCGGAGATCAGCAAGATCGCAACACTGAAAAGTGAGCTGTAATTTATAATGACTACCATTTCTTTGTTAACCCTTTCGCCGCCAAATTTTAAATGTCGTCTGCAAAAATTTGAAAAAATTTGAATTTTAAATCTTCTGGCAATATTTTATATAAAAAATGTTTTGGAAAACATTCTTACAGTGGCTAACATTGTAAACACAATCAGCCTGCACTTAGTGTGCATGTTGATCAGGGCTTACACTGGTCGTAAAATCAATATTTTTGACTCTGGCAGCGAAAGGGTTAAAGGCTAATTGAAACTTACTCACCATAATTGTCTGTGAATTGAATTGTTGATTAAAGCTCATCAACACATGTTTGTGGTTATTTAGAGCAGTGTATGAATTGTGTAACGCCTCTCACCCCCACCACCCCCACTTGAAACTATTTTTTTTTTTTTACATATTTCTTTGTTGCTTTTGTCAATTCTTAAACATGTTGCCCCCTTCCACCGCCTCCCCTCCCCCACCACTCCCAACTCCCCCCCCCAATCCCGCCCCCACCACACATTCGAAACTAGATTTTATTTATTTTTTACATATTTCTATGTTTACACATAGCTTCTTATACATATGTTGCTCCCTCACCCCCCCACTGGTTCTCCCCGCGCCCCACCCCCACTGGTTCTCTCCGCGCACCCTCCCCCCCACCCTCCCCACCACACACACGCGAAACTGTTCTCTTTTTTTCGTTATACATATTTCTGTGTTGTTTTGGTCAATTCTTACACATACCTATGTTGGTCAATTCTAACAAAGCTTCTTACACATATATGTTGCCCTCACCACCCCCACTCCCCCCACCATCCACCCCCGCCTCTCCCCACCCCCACCCTGCACCCCACTCAAAACTTGATTGTTATTATTATTATTATTATTATTTTTTTACATATTTCTGTGTAGTTTTGGTCCATTCTTACACATAGTTATGTTGTGCCCCCAACCCCACCCCACATTGTTGTAGCCTTGTTTTCTGATGGTATATACTAGCTATAAATTTATTATTCTCTGAAAAATCGAATAGTCGAGCTACGCTGTTCTCCGACAGCTCTTGTTGTATATGTCATCTATATTTATTTGATTTGTCTCCTCGCAGAGCTAGATTTAGAGGACTGTCCCCTTCTGAAGACTCCTCCAAGAGAGATTCGAGATAAGGGTTTCCAGTCAGTATTCGCTTACCTACAGCGACTGTTGAGTGGAGCAGTTCTCAGCAAACGTACAAAACTTATGATGGTCGGACTGGGCGGTGCAGGCAAAACTAGGTCAGTGGTGTCAATATAACATGATGCAAATTATCCCCCTTTCTGCATTTATTTTCCTTGTATTTTTGGAAAAATAAAATTAAATGATACCTATAATTTTTCATTTCAATTACAATCAAAATTTAGTGTTTAGTATTAAAAATAATGTTTGGAAAATCTCACTGAAACTTGGCAGATCCATTTTTCAAAGCACTTCTAGTTTTCATATTAATATTAAAGTAAGAGTGATGGAGGATGCAGATGAGTTTTAGTAGGACAAATGAAGTGCAGAATTAACATTTTTGCCGGGAGTTAATTGTCCATCATGCCATACAGTGGACATTATTTGCTTCACCTGAAATAATGTCTTAATTGTTGGTAAAGTCTCCTTGAAGAATGTTGTTTACCCTGTGTCCTCTTGGTACAAGATGCTCCCTGATGTAGTATTAGTTACTATTAGTTCTTCAAAATAAACAGACCTCTGTGTATGGGATTCTATATATATCTTTTAATGCAACATCAACAGTGTCAGTGATCAAGCAATATATTTTATTATCACATAACGTCCCTTGTTAGCAGTGTCGAACACCCATGTAATATTCTGTTGTATGACACGCGTGTAATACAACCTGGAACGATTTTGATTGGTTGAGTTAAATCTATAACACTACGCAGGTTTTATTGACTAAACTATTTTATTTATTATAAAGTCATCTAGATCTAGGTCATAAACTTAGTATTTACCACGGCTTATACTAACTATAATGAAAGTTATACAAATCAGTGTGCAATTTTGTTAAAGTCGTCCTAAAACGCCTTTTGTAAAGAGATAAAACACGAAGTCTTTGATACACAACATTGTGTGTGACGTGACGTTGCGACATCACATAACGTTCTGCCTGATTTTATGATGTTTTGGTGCTAAAGTGTGTCTGACGTCCTGGCGGTTTAATGTCCATCTGAATTATTTTTACTTATTTGATTGCAATGTTATATGATAGAAAGGATCTTAAACTCGTTCCCATTCCATAAGATTTATGAAACTCGTTATGAATTATTTTTAATTTTAACTCGCCAAAAGGCTCGTTAAAATAAAAATAATTCATGACTAGTTTCATAAATCTTATATGAAATGGGAACTCATTCAAGATCCTATATGTATATGTGAATAACTATTTGTATGTGTTTATTTTCATCTACTTTTGATATTGGTGAACAGTAAAGATATCAGTCCATTTCAGAGACCGTATATATACTGAAAGAAATAAGTTAAGCAAGTAAATAACATGGTAAATCCCATTGAGCAGATTCAAGGCTTTGTGCTTCAGCCACCATTAACAATATAATTAACATAATTAACAAGTATAATGCAGGACAATGTTTTTAAACAGTATCTGCAAAAAAAGTGGCAACATGTTTTAATTTACCTGCTTTACAGAAATAATTTCGTTCTTATTTCAATATAATTGGAGATCATTTTAAAATTTAAAGTTTTGGTTCGTGATTTCATTATAATGACAAGGTTAATGTCAATTGTTTTTGCATTTTTTATCACTCAAAACCCAGAATAGTTATTTAATAAAGTTTAACCCTGTTCTTAATAATATTCTTATTTTTAATGTGAAAAATGTTGTTTATATAAATGGGAGATAACTCTGATACTTACTTTGAATCACACATAATAAGTGAAAAACAAGAACACCTTCTGACATGCCAAAGTTATCAAATGCTTCACATTATAAAATAAACAGTCAGTTTCTTTAAGCTAGATATGCAAAAGACCGTGCTAAACTTATTTCTTTCAGTATATATATATTTAAAAATGTTGACGTTCAAAAATCTGCCTCGCCAAAACCAATATTTTCACTGGCGGTACTAAAGTTTTCCTAGTATTGTCCTAATGCCCTTTGTCGATTATTACAGATGGTGGCAGGTATAAAGTACTGGTTCTACCCAGGAATAATAAAATGGTTCTACCCGGGAATAATAAAAAAATGGACCGTCATATATAGCCTAAAATGTGACGATAAACACCAAACAAACACATTTTTTAGAGTACATTAAAGTGGACTAATCTTCCACTCTGCAATCTTGCAGTAGCCATCTGCTAAGCTTCGTTAAAAGCCGATTCATTTTGACCCCCCATGTTTACATGTAATTTTATTGACTGCCGAAAAAAAATGGTGACGGCGGAACATTCCATTTTTTAGCTCTACTGGCCGAAATCCAGAAGAGCTTTTGGAATGGTGAGTCGTCCGTCGTTGTCCTTCATCATCGTCCATCGTCGTCTGTTAACTTTTGCCTTGTGAACACTCTAACACCTTCATTATTAAGCGGATCTTTACCAAACTTTGCCATGGTCTTTATATCAATGAACGCTCGGTCAAATTCGAAAACCAGCCAGGTCGGATTAGTTTCACCGGAGTTATGAACCCTTGATTTGCTGAAAAATGCTATATTGTGCCGCTTGATTTGCTGAAAAATGCCATATTTTGCCCCTTGATTTGCTGAAAAATGACATATTTTGCCTTGTGAACACTTTTGCACCTTCATTTATTATTCTATTATTTTGACCTTTACTGAACTTGCACAGATTGTTAATATCAATGAAAGCATGTACAAGTTTGGAAACCAGCCAGATCGGACCAGTAACACCTGAGTTATGGCCCTTGTTTTTTTTCTGAAAAATTCCATTTTTTGCCTTGTGAACACTCTAGTATCTTCATTTATTATTTGATTTTTACCTAATTTTGCCTGATTGTTGATACCAATGCAAGCGTGGACAAGTTTGAAAACCAGCCAGATCGGATCAGTAACACCTGAGTTATGGCCCTTGTTTTTTTCTGAAAAATTCCATTTTTTTGTCTTGTGAACACTCTAGCACCTTCATTCATTATTTGATCTTTACCAAACTTGCATAAATTAATATCAATGAAAGTCTGGACAAGTTCTAAAACCAGCCAAATCAGATCAGTAACACCGGAGTTATGGCCCTTGTTTTTTTTCCTGAAAAAATGCCATTTTTTGCCTTGTGAACACTCCAGCACCTTCATTCATTATTTGATCTTTACCAAACTTGCACAAATTAATATCAATGAAAGTCTGGACAAGTTCTAAAACCAGCCAAATCAGATCAGTAACACCAGAGTTATGGCCCTTGCTTTGCTGAAAAATGCTATGTTCTGCCTTGTGAACACTCTAGCATCTTCATTTATTATTGACTTTTTTCCAAATTTTGCCTGATTGGTAATATCAATGAAAGCTCGGACAAGTTTGAAAACCAGCCGGATTGGACTAGTAACACCAGACTTGTTTCTTGATTTTCTTAATTATATTGAGAACTTGCGGTCGTGGGTTCAAATCCCACTGGGTCTAAAAAAAAAGATTTGGAATTTTATGTCTAAGGGGGTGCAGCAAGGTCTCGGATTTTGCCTCTGCCCACTGGTTAGTTGGGTCAAAAATCAGAAAAAAACAAAACATGTCCAAATGTGAATGGATTTGATTCTAATTGTGTATGGTCATTTAGGGACTCGAGACACAACATATACAAAATGAGTTTTGTCCTTCTGCAGATAGGGGCGATTTTGCAGTAATTTACTAATACAGAGTTTGGGCCTTGTGACACTTACTCCTTCTATACCCTTTGAGATCTGAAGTTCTTGTGTGGTGTATTTCTTAGTTAGGGTGTATAAATGCGCAATAAGGTCTAGGATTTTGGCTCTGCGCACTGGGGCCATCTGTGGGATGAGGGGTTGGATTTTGGCTCTCCCACTAGGGCCGCCTGCAGTGGGGTGTGGGGATGATAATCGGGTCAAAAATCACAAAAAATCTTGTCCAGATGTGAGTGGTTACGATTCTATTTTACGATGGTCATTTCAAGCACAACATATATAAAACTGGTTTTGACCTTCAGCATTAAGGGGCCCCTCTACAGGAGAACTTCTGGTAATTTACTACTACAAGTTTCGGGCTTGTGACGTTAATTCCTTCTGTACCGTTTGAGATTTCAAATTCATGTTTGGTTAAGGATTAATTTTGTAGATGCGCAATAAGTTTTCATTATTTGTCTCCATCCTCGGGGACTCAGTATAGGGAATTCAGGTAAAAACACAACAAATTGCATATCTTGTCCAAATGTGAATGTATTTGATTATGTCTCCCCCATACTGGGAAGACATATTGTTTTAGCTTGGATGTCTGTCTGTCTGGATCTCTGTCCGTCACAAATCGTGTCCGTCACAATTTGTGTCTCCACCATATCTCTTTTTTTTTGAAAGGGATTTTGAAATAACTTGCCACAAATGTTCACCATATCGAGACGACGTGCAGAACGCAATTTCCAGCCACGTCCGTTCAAGGTCCAGGTCACACTTAGAGGTCGAAGGTCATCTGCACTATATTTCGTGTCTCCACCATATCTTTTGAACCACTTGAGGGAATTGGAAATAACTTGCCACATATGTTCACCATATTGATACGACTTGCAGAGCGCATCTTCCAGCCCACGTCCGCTCAAGTTCACACTTAAGGTCGAAAATCATAATTATGCACTATATTTCGTATTCTCTCCATATCTCTTGAACCGTATGAGGGATTTTTAAATAACTTAGCACAAATGCTCACCATATGGAGACGACGTGTAGAGCGCAACTTCCAGTCCACGTCCATTCAAGATCACACTTACAGGTCGAAGGTCATATGCATTATATTTCGTGTCCACTCCATATTATCTCTTGAACCGCTTGAGGGATTTTGAAATTACTTGTCACAAATGCTCACCATATCGAGACGACATGCAGGGCGAAACTTTCAGCCAGGTTGGCTCATCAAACATATGTTTTTGTTACAAAAACAACCGAGTCAAGTTCTTATTTGGTATGTTTATTTAGGTACTCGAGTCACAACATTTATAAGATGGGTTTGTCCTCCTGTGTAAAGGGGCCCCTCTACAGGGGTACAACTTGGGGAGCTTGCAGTAATTTACTATTTCAGAGTTTTGGCTTTACAAAATGGGTTTGTCCTCCTGTGTAAAGGGGCCCCTCTACATGGGTACAACTTGGGGAACTTGCAGTAAGTTATGTTAGACTGCCATTTTGCTCAAGTAAAGGGTTTTGTCGTAAGTGCCACAGCAACTAATTTACACCCCCCACCTCAACCACAGACTCCATAAATCCAGTACTTCCTGAGTGATACAGGCCCTCTTGGGCCTCTTGTATAGAGTAGGGTGACTTAAAAAAATCAGTTGACCAATAGCGGTAAAAATAACAAAATATAACCACAGTATTCTATTTACCAACTTTTATTTTATAATGGTTTTCATTCCAAAATAAAAGTAAAATATGATTGCTTGAGGTGCTAAACATTGAACAACACCACCACCCTGATAGCCTACGTTTTACTTGGTACAACCGAACACTAGTAGCAGAAGACAATTTCTAAAAATAACGCCGCCATGTTTTATTTTTACAATGTAAACAAGGTGTCCCAAAATCAATTTTAGGCTTTGTGAAGCATAACAGATGGCTATGGCAAGATTGTAAACAGATCCAGAAGCATCTGTTTTCATTCTATCTAACTATATCAGTTATGAAAACATATAGCAAGTAATAAAAAATAATCTGATACATATTCGACGTCTATAGGCAGCCTGAGATGCACAGTAGCTAGTCACTCTACCATAGGGAAAGGGAGATTAGTTTTCAAGCTGTCATACTATTGTCAATAAAATACTAAAATACTTATTTTCTGCTGCAGAATTCATTCCTCTTAGACATTGAATCGTAGTCCTGATATGCCTTTACTCTGATCTGATTGGTATGAATATCTGATTGTTTTCAGTTTGGTCAAGTCTCTTCTTAGCAAAGATGGTAAAGTTAAACTAGAGCAAGGGGAGGCAATCACAGATGGTAACTATAAGCTTTGAACTTCAACAAGAGTTATTGGACATTCCTTGTAAAACGTGTTGTGATTCAACTATGCTGTGGTTATTGTTTTTCATATTTTAACCATTATTACTGAGGTTTAAAGGGACAAACGGCAATCTTCAAGTATTTTAGATGGGTGTCTCGATTTATATAATAATTATTATATATCCAGTATCATTTTTAGCTCGACTGATCAGAGATCAGCAGAGCTTATGCCGTGGTGCGTCTTCCGTCTGTCCGTCCGTCCGTCTGTCCGTAAACTTTTTTTTGTAGCGACTACTCCTCTGAAACTACTGAATGGATTTTCATGAAACTTTACAGAAATGTTGCCCATGAAGTCTAGTTGATCCTAGCAAAAATTCATGTTGATATGAAATCCAAGATGGCTGCCAAATCTAAAAATAGGTTTTTAAAAAACAAGTTTGTAGCGACTACTTCTTGAAAACTATAAGTGATATTGATATGGGACTTTTTCTAAAATAATCAGCATGACATGATGTTGATCCTTGTCGAAAATCATTTTGATTCGACGTTAAACATGGCTGCCAGCGGCCATCTTTGTTTACATAGAGTTATATAATGAGAACTTGTAGCGACTACTCCTCTGAAACTACTTGCAGATTTTCATGAAACTTCACAGGAATGTTGCTCTTGATGTCTAATTGATCCTAGCAAAATTTCAGGTCGGCCGGAAATTCAAGATGGCCGCCACGGCTAAAAATAAATTTTCAAAAAACAAGTTTTACTTTTACCCTGGTTACATTTAAATAAATGAAATTTTAAGTATTCACTAATTCGTCTTATTATACTGTAGGTTTTAATATATTACTGGTGCAATAATATCAAAAATTAATAAGTGATATTGATATGGGACTTTTTCTAAAATGATCAGCATGACATGATGTTGGTCCTTGTCAAAAATCGTTTTGATTCAACGTTAAACATGGCTGCCAGCGGCCATCTTTGTTTACATAGAGTTATATAGTAAAAACTTGTAGCGACTACTCCTTTGAAACTACTTGGCGGATTTTCATGAAACTTTACAGGAATGTTGCTCTTAATGTTTAATTGATCCTAGCAAAATTTCAGATCGGCCAGAAATTCAAGATGGCCGCCACAGCTAAAAATAGATTTTTAAAAAATAAGTTTGTAGCGACTACTTCTTGAAAACTATAAGTGATATTGATATGGGACTTTTTGTAAAATGATCAGCATGACATGATGGTTATCAGAGTCAAACATTATTTTGATTCGACATTAAACATGGCTGCCAGTGGCCATCTTGTTTACATAGAGTTATATAATGAAAACTTGTAGCGACTACTCCTCTGAAACTACTTGCCCCGTGTGGTTCTCGGGGGCCCCGTTTGGTCACGGGGCAAAGAATAGGGCCACTGCAGATCCCTTTGGAGGGATAGGCAGAGGGGTAGAATCCCCCCAAATTCATGTTCATTTTATCATTTTTTGTTCATGTTCATTAAAGGTCTTCATCATGATCCCTGCATTGTTTCAGGTGCTATCTCGCTCGCATCAAAAGAGCAGTGGCAGAAAAACAATAACGTGGCTCCAGCGTAAATGGAGTTTCTACGATAGAATTTGCAGCAACTCTGCAGTTCAGGGTGAGAAGGTTCTAGGCCCATTTTCATATTTTATCTCGATGTACATGGAAGATGAGCTTGGCATGTTCATGCCTTTTAGGCGCCATTTAACCTTTTCATGTGTTGGTGCGCCTTAAAACCCCAATTCAATTCAATTCTGAAACTACTTGACGGATTTTCATGAAACTTCACAGGAATGTTGCTCTTGATGTCTAATTGATACTAGAAAAATTTCAGGTCGGCCGGAAATTCAAGATGGCCGCCACGGCTAAAAATTTTCAAAAAACAAGTTTGTAGCGACTACTTCCTGAAATCAAAATCAATCAGTAGAGCTTCAAGGTCATTGCCCTTTTGTTACTTTTACCCTGGTTACATTTAAATAAATGAAATTTTAAGTATTCACTAATTCGTCTTATTATACTGTAGGTTTTAATATATTACTGGTGCAATAATATCAAAAATTAATAATATGCAAAAACAAATGGCTTAATACAATTCTTATAATTAACATTAATGATTGAACAAATGCAATTTATGTAGAAAAACTAACAGGATGCCGCTAGTTTTTATAAAATCAAGATTGCCATGTGTCCCATTAATATACTTTATGCTGTTTATCAATGTGAATAAAAGTTTAAGGCAGACAATCTTTATTCTGTAAAGACCTGTGTTTTAAACTGAATGAGAAACTATTAACTGTGTAATGTGTTTTTTGCAGCCAAAACAGAATATTTTTTGCTTAATATTATTTATTCAGTATAAAAAGTTTTGTTTTATTTGTTAAAGACACACGCACACAAATTGTTTAGACCATTTCAGAATTATCCATTTGGCTGTTTCATTTTGTCGGCTGTCATCGTAGGTTGCTCCCTGTATTTTAATCAGGTATAGACATAAACACATGGCAAGTGAAACACGAGGATGACCAGATCACGTACAACGTGTGGGATTTTGCCGGCCAGACCGTGTACTACAACACACACCAGGTATTGCAGGATTCTTGTATTCAGATTTTGAGAGAGAAAAAAATAGACTAGTGATGCATGTCTTTACTATATCTTGAAATCGTTAAGTCTGAATATTTGTTTGAGCAAAACAATACAAGTTTGCCTTTTAGATCACCTGAGCTGAAGGCTCAAGGTGATCTATTGGGATCACTCTTCGTCCGTCGTCCGTCCGTCGTCGTTAACTTTTCTTCAAACGATTTCTCCTCAGAAACCGCTTGGCTAATTTTGACCAAACTTCACATGGGTGATCCTTAGATGAATGCTTTTTAGATTTGTTAAAATGAAGTCAGCGTGACATCCAAGATGGCCGCCATTACCATGTATGGTCGAAACCTTAAAAAACTTCTTCTCAAGAACCGCTAGACAGATTTCAACAGTTTTTCTTTTAAAATGATTGTCAACGCCTAGACTATCAATTTTGTTCAAATGAAGTCCCCGGGGTCAAAAATGGCCGTGCCCCGGGGGTCCAAAGTTTGTATATTGAGATTTTGCATGTTTTTCAACCAAACTTGCACAGATTGTATATGACCGTAAGATTTCGAAGAAGTTTGATAATGTGCCAGTACTCAGGTGATCAATTTAGGGTAATTTTGGACCTCTTGTTTAAAAAAGGAGGATTAGAGCATTGTTACATGGTCAGATAAGTTAACACCAGACTATTCTCAGCGGGTGGAGAGAGGGATGATTTAACCCAGCTTGTCTTGGTGAGTCTTGTTTACAAAAGTTATGATGACAATTTGATCATCTGTGGAAATATATCTTATTAAATAGTGTTAACTGTATTGAAATTTTGAATTTTACGACGATATATCAGTGGTTTAATAGTTGCAGTTTTTGTTTAATGGCGACACGTTAGCAGAGCTGTTAAACACTATTTGCGACCATTGAACGTTCGATATATTTCAATACTGGTTAGCCCATTTCTCACAGACTCTTTAATGGCGACACGTTAGCAGAGCTGTTAAACACTATTTGCGACCATTGAACGTTCGATATATTTCAATACTGGTTAGCCCATTTCTCACAGACTCTTTCAAATACCTAATACTAAATGTCATCACGTTTTTGATGGTTTAATGTTACATGACTGGCTTTGTGTCAGGTTTTGCACTATTTTATAGTTGCACATTTTTTAACTTCAACCAATCTGATTGCAGGATTCTTGTCAAATTTATCATTCTATTCTATCTTAAAATGGCATCTAATAGACTGTACATGTTTATCAATGTCATATTGTTAAAAACACGCGTTATAATGTGAGCTTTTAGTAAATGTGAGCTTTTAGTAGTGCGATTTGTTATCCTCAGTAACCCCACGAGTAGTTAATGATAAAGGGTTGGATGATATTCCCCATAAGATGGAAAGTTTTTGTTTGGACAAGTTATGGGTTATATGTGTCGTGTTCGGCCGATTCCAAAGGTCCATTATCATACCCTTTTATAATTAGGGCTAGATTTATTTAAGAACAAATCCAACCATAAGTCTTTATCTGAAAATATTCAACTAATTCATACCCCATTATCAAAGCATCAAACGTTAGTCCATGCATGCATCAAACGTTGTAAATAAGTAGTAATTTGCAACAACTTTCCATACCAGTATCTTGTTTATATATCTGTTGGCGGGCGTTTGTTGATTTGCATATATAGTTTAATTTACTACCATATCATCCCTTATATTTTAATAGTTTTATCTTTATATATTAACATTAATTTTTAATTGCTACTTAATTTCTTCATCTTTCGTCGTTTTTTGCGCACAATATGACCTATCTATGTGTCGACATGCCCTAAAACACCATTCATTTCTTCATCTTTCATCAGTTTTTGCACACAATATGACCTATCTATGTGTCGACATGCCCTAAAACACCATTCATTCATTCCATACCAGTATCTAAAGGTCCAGCTTAAGTAATTGACTTGAACACTTACAAAAAACTTATTTTCCATATTTTTTTTTTTTCCATATTTGTTCAGCAAATTTCACACACTGAAATCTGAAGTCTGAAATCAGTATCAAATTTAACCAGTGGTAACCTGCCATTGTCTTGCTGCCTGACTGCCAACATGGTAAAATGCGTGAATTCTGTTCTGCTCATAAAATGATTCTACAACATATGTGTTCTAAGTTTCCATTTGACATGTTTACTTTGTTGACATGACAATTGTATTGGTTTTAGATAAAACTACATTTAATTTCAGTTTTTCCTGTCCACTAACAGAGCCATCTATTTCCTGCTATGGAACGTCCGTCTTGGATACGAGCATGCTGGTCTGGATTTTTGGCTCAGCTCTATATCTGTCCAGGCTCCAAAAGCTCCAATATTTGTCATCGGCTCCCATGTAGACCAGGTAATATACAGTGCATTTGTATTATAAACTAGAACGAATGGGACGCCATGCCACATTTTCTTCACAAAGGCCACCTCCACCCACTACCACACACACACATACAGGAGAACAACATATTATTATACACTGTAATCCCTTCATCAAAATGTTCGTTTAAGACATAATTAAAAAAAGAATTGACCCCTGATACCCTCCCCCCCACCACCCACCTCCTCCAACTCCAACCCCAGGGAAGATGACCTTAGTTTTAAATGATAAATCATTTGGTATGATGTGTATCTCTTTCATAGATGACTATTATACCAACTAATGTGCAAAAGTATGGAAAAATAACACTGTAATTGAATTATTAGTGTATTTGATGCCCCTTCCCCCAGGCCCCCACCGATGAAGTAGGAGGAAACAAATGTATACAGTGTAATCCCGTCATCATAATTTTTAATTTGAGACATAATTAAAAAAAAAGGAGACGTCCGAGTTTGAGTTCAGTTGTGTTTCCGAGCCCTCACTCCCTAACTTCAGTTGTTTTCTGAACCCCCACCCACTAACGTTTCTTTGTTTTGACTTTCTGAGACCCTGCCCCCTTCAATTGTGTTTCTGAGCACACCAACCACCCCCCCCCCACCCACCCACCACCTCTTAACTTCAGTTGTGTTTCTGAGCCCCCACCCCCTAACTTTAGTTGTGTTTCAGAGCCTTTACCCCCTAACACCTAACCAGAATGATATCATGGATCCACAACTTCTACTTAACATGCGTTAAATGGGGAATAAAACCAACCATGCTTTCATAATCACTTAATTTACTTGAAGGTTAACAAGGCAGAGTTGCCAATAGAAGAGATGCAGCAGAGATACCCACAAATTACTGGCTTCCATTTTGTCAGCTCCTACACAGGACAGGTATGTTAATAGAGTTCTCCATATGTAACGCCAGTGTGTGTGATTTTGCACTTATATGAGATGGCTTCATAGGCCAGTGGTAAGCATGATGGCTTAGAGATCCAGGCATCATGAGTTTAGTATTCCCTACCGAGATCTTTGTGGGTCATCTTACAAAATACTTCCTATGTTGCACCTACCCAGTGTTTATACATACTGTAAACGCTGAAAAGTTAGCGACATGGAAAACAAATGCATGTTGATATAAGATTTCTAGCTAATTCTGCCTCATTTTACACATCATGGGTCTAATCACCACAGTGTTGTATTTTTGTCTAAATTTTGATAGGTGTCACGCAAACATGAAATTAAAAAAAGTTCAATCTAAATATTTGTTAAATGTGTTTTAAATTGCAGATATTGGATCACTGAAGAATTAAGCATAAATACATGTTGCAAAATCTGTTTTATCTCTATACCACGAACAAAAACATTACAATGGGACCCTATGGAAAATTAATTGTGGTGTGAGACGTTAACAAGCCTTCATTTTTCATCCAATCTTTTTCAAACTTTACCAGATTGTTGATATCACTAAAAGCTTGGACGAGTTTGAAAAACAGCCAGATTGGACAAGTAACACCAGAGTTATGGCCCTTGATTTAAATATGCAATATGCAATTATGCTCAATATCTTTTGTTAGGAATCAGGTATTGCGATGGAACTTGGAGGGTAGGTAGCTTATATGGAAAGGAAGACTGGAATTGCATTTGGGGCCATTTGGGTCAAGGTCAAGGTCATTTTTACTAAAAATAGAAAAACGGTTTCCGCTCAATAACGTTTGTTTGGAGTGAGGTATTGTGACAAAACTTGCTGGGTAGGTAGCTTCTGTGGAAAGGAAGCTTGGGATTGCAATTGGGAGTCACTGGGTTTAAGGTGAAGGTCATTTTTACTAAAAATAGAAAAACGGTTTTTGCTCAATACCTTTTGTTAGGAATGAGTTATTGCAATGAAAGTTGCAGGGTATGAAGCTTATAAAGAAAGGAGAGTTGGGATTGCATTTGGGGCCATTGGGCTCAAGGTCGCTGTTACTAAAAATAGAGAAAAACGGTTTCTTCGTAATAACTTTTGATTGGAGTGAGATAATGTGATTGCTGGGTAGATAGCCTGGGTGGATAGGAAGGTTTGGATTGAAATTGGGGTCACTGAGGTCAAGGTCACTGTTACTAAAAAGAGCAAATGGTTTCTGCTCAATAACTGAATGAGGTATTGCAGTTAAACTTGCGGGGTATGTAACTTATATAGAAAGGAGGGTTGTGATTGCATTTGGGGCTACTGGGATCAAATTCAAGGTCACTGTTACTAAAAAAAGGAAAATGGTTTCCTTTAAGTAACTTTTATTAGGAGTAATGTATTGTGACGAAACTTGCTGGGTAGGTAGCTTATATGGTAAGGAAGGTTGGTATTGCATTTAGGGCTACTGGATTCAAGGTTAAGGTTTCTGTTACTGAAAATAGAAAAAATGGTTTTGTCTCAAAAACTTCTGTTAGGAGTGAGTTACTGCGGCGAAACTTGCTGGTTTGGTAGCTTTTATGAAAAGAAAGGTTGGGATTGCATTTGGGTCCACTGGGTTCAAGGTCACTGTTACTAAAAATAGAAAATATGATTTCTGCCCAGTAACTTTTGTTATGAGTAAGGTATCGCAATTTTCGTTTTTGGATCTCGATTTGTCAGAATGTCGTGTTCGTCTGTCTGTTTGTTAAGTCCGATTTCATTTCTTAATATCTTCTTTGTTAAATGCAGAATTTTCACCAAACTCCTCCAAAATGTTCATTATATGGATCATTCTTCACCTGCACAATTTTGGGTTGCTTTGACCTACTTTCGGGGAAATATATGTTACGTCCGATCCCTTCTACAACATGAGTATCTATCTTCTTTCTTATAGTTTTTTTTCACCGAACTTCACCAGGATGTTCCTTATATGCATCTAACATCATGTGCTAAACTTTGGATTGTTTTGACCTACTTTCGACAAAATATAGTTCAAGTCCGGTCTCTGCTATGACATGTGTATCTTGCCTCTTTCTTGCAGGGTTTTTCACCAAGTTTCACCAGAATGAACCTTTAAAAGCATCCAACCTCCTGTGCAAAGTTTTGGGTTGCTGTGACCTACTTTCATCAAAAATATTAGGTCATGTCCTGTCTCCGCTTGTACATAGCGTATGTTGCTTTTTTAGCTCTACTGGCCATTGTCCGTCGTCCGTCGTCGGCGTTAACTTTTGGCTCGTTAAGACGATAGGGCCTTCATTTTTCATTCGATCTTTACCAAACTTTAACAAGTTGTTAGTATCAATGAAAGCTTGGATGAGTTCGAAAACCAGCCAGATCAGACAAGTAACAGCGGAGTTATGGCCCTTGATTTAGTTAAAAATGCTATATTGCTATATTTTGCCTCGTTAAGACGATAGGGCCTTCATTTTTCATCCTATCTTTACCAAACTTTACCACATTGTTAATATCAATGAAAGCTCGGACAAGTTCGAAAGCCAGCAAGATTGGACCAGTAACAGCAGAGTAATGGTCCTTGATTTAGTTAAAAATGCTATATTGCTATATTTTGCCTCGTTAAGACGATAGGGCCTTCATTTTTCATCCTATCTTTACCAAACTTTACCACATTGTTAATATCAATAAAAGCTCGGACAAGTTCGAAAGCCAGCCAGATTGGACCAGTAACAGCAGAGTTATGGTCCTTGATTTAGTTAAAAATGCTATATGTTATATTTTGCCTCGTGTAGATGATAGGGCCTTCGTTTTTCATCCTATCTTTACCAAACGTTACCACATTGTTAATATCAATGAAAGCTCGGACAATTTCGAAAACCAGCCATATCGGACTAGTAACAGCGGAGTTATGGCCCTTGATTTAGTTAAAAATGCTATATTTTGCATCGTTAAGACGATAGAGGCTTCATTGTTAATCCGATCTTTACCAAACTTTATCAGATTGTTAATATCAATGAAAGCTCGGACAAGTTCGAAAACCAGCCATATCGGATTAGTAACAACGGAGTTATGGCCCTTGATTTAGTTAAAAATGGTATATTTTGCCTCGTTAAGATGATAGGGGCTTCATTGTTCTTCCGATTTTTTCCAAACTTTATCAGATTGTTTATGTAGTTGAAAGCCAGCCATATCGGACCAGTAACAGTGGAGTTATGGCCCTTGATTTAGTTAAAATATATTTTGCCTCGTTAAGACGATAGCGGCTTCATTGTTCATCTTATCTTTACCAAACTTTATCAGATTGTTAATATCAATGAAAGCTCGGACAAGTTCGAAAACCATTCATATCGGACTAGTAACAGCAGAGTTATGGCCCTTGATTTAGTTCAAAATGCTATATTTTGCCTCGTTAAGACGATAGGGCCTTCATTTTTTATCCGATCTTTACCAAACTTTATCAGATTGTTAATGTCTATGAAAGCTTGATCAAGTTCGAAAACCAGCCAGATCGAAACAGTAACAGCGGAGTTATGGCCCTTGATTTTGTTAAAAATGCTATAATTTGCCTCCTCATACGATAAGGCTTTCATTTTGCATCTGATCTTTGCCAAACTTTAGCAGATTTTATGACTTTCTTTTTTTATATTATTATTATTTTTATTTATTTTTTTGTTTTTTATTTTTTCATATTTTTTTTTTTTAGAATTTTTTTAGAATTTTTTTTATTTTTATTTATTTTTTATTTTTTTTTATATTAATTTTTTTTAATTTCTTTTTTTTTTTAATGATTATTTTTTTTATTTATATATTTTTTAATTTTTTTAGCTCTATGTTGGACCAGTCGGACCAGTAACAGAGGAGTTACGGCTCTTGATTTAGCAGGGCTCGACACTAAGGCACGTCCGAACGACATTCACTGCCTGTACATAGGTCCGGGCTTGCGAATGTCCCAGGAACATGCCCGACCGGTCGTGTACAATAAGAACGGGACATTTACCCATAAGAAATGTTCTTTTAAAATTCCATTTAGTTCTGCGTGTAAAATATGTTTCACTCTCACCAAAACGATGAAGCCGTAGTTTGTTTTTACAATATAGATTCACCTAACGTAATGCGCATGCGTGACGGCTTCCGGAATTATTTATGACACGCGGGTTTTCCATTTCCATTCTCCATGCAGCGATATAACTAACTGTTAAGGGAGTTAACTCTGTGCGGATTTTAACATGTCGTAAAATATTGTCAAAGGTCTAGACACATCGTTTAATATCTAATCGATGCATACGATAATATAACGAGTGCTAGCTAGATATTTTGCACATTTCAACTGAAAGCCGATCCTATTTTATGTGAAACAATATTGCGACATTTGTGACTCATTTCCATTTTGTTGTCATACGGCAACCGCATTTGCCGATTTGTCAATGTTGATTTCCCCTTTAGAGATGCAAGAGATATGTTGCTGTTAAAAGTTTGGGTTCACTGCTGGAGGAGGGGATTCCTCAAGTAAGAAACAGAAAGAGGAAAGTAAGAAATCGATTTAGCACTTTGTAATGTTTTCTCTTCTGATGTTTGTTTTTCAATCATCATAGATATGTTTCATTTCCTGTTTTATATATGACTTATTTCAAAGGTACATGTATCAGTAAAGCATGAAGGGGTAGCCAGCAATGTTAAGTCTATTAACAAGAAGTTAATCACAAGTGTTCATACTTTAAGTATGATTTTGTTTTAATTTCAAGAGGTCAGAGTAAAAGAAAAGAAACGATACAATGGCTTTATTGTTTATTGCATCATACTATTATCAGTCCAAAACAGTTTATTAAATATAGTATTAAGCCTATTTAGAATAAATCATATTTGCGCATCTCCCCACACAAGAAACAAACGAGTTGCATAATAAATATAAAGATTTTAATATAACTTGGTCAGGGCACATGAAACTTGGGTCAGGGCTAGTAGGTTATGCATCTACTAGCCCGACAGGGCTAGTTGAAAAAAAAGTTTTAGTGTTGAGCCCTGTTTAGTTAAAAATGCTATATTTTGCCTCGTTATTACGGTAGGGCCTTCATTTTTCATCTGATCTTTACCAAACTTTACCAGATTCTTTAGTTATGGTCCTTGATTTAGTTAAAAAGCTGTTTTTTGCCCGAAAAAAACGTAAATGGCAGTCAATCGCTTCATTGATGTTATAAGAGCCGTATTAGCCAGTAGAGAGCATCCACATGCCCTCTTGGGCCTCTTGTTTTTTATAGGTTGATGTGAAATCCAAGATGGCCACAAAATTGAAGCTAAAAACTGGTTTTTAAAAAAGAAGTTTGTAGCGACGACTCCTCCAAAACTATAAAACTGATATGGAACCTTGACAAAAATGGTCAGCATGACATACCGTTGGACCTTGACGAAAATCATTTCGATTCAACGTCAAACATGGCTCTTTGTTTACATAGATATATAGGAAAATCTTGTAGCGACTACTCTGAAACTACTTGATGGATTTTTATGAAACTTTACAGGAATGTTGCTCATAACGTTAGTTGATCCTAGCAAAAATTCAAGTTGATGTGAAATCCAATATCTTATTGGCCACAAGCTGCCATCTTTGTTAACCATGTTTACACAGAGTTATTTAGGAAAAAATGGCAACCAAACCTCTGAAACTACTTTATGGATTTTCTTAAAATATTTCAAGAATGTTGCTCTTGATGTCTAGTTGGTCCTATGTAAAGTTCAGGTCGACCTGAACTTCAAGATAACCAGCACAGCTGAAATGGATTTTAAAAGTACAACTTTGTGGTGACCATATTGTATTGGACACCAGCAGCCATCTTTGTTTACACAGAGTTATGCAGGAATAACTTGCTGCAACTATTCCTCTGAAACAACTTGAAGGATTTTCTTGAAACTTTACAGGAATGTTATTCTTGTTACAAAAATGATTTTCATTCGAAAAATATTGAAAATAAATTGTTTTTAGTCTGACAACTGTAAGGGCTGCTTGAACTTCAAACATGCCTCCTCCAAACATGGCCACAAAGTGAAGTGTATGGTTTAATGATTAACAAACACTATTCCTTCAAGTAATGACCAAAATATAAAAAGTAATGATATCGTTCCAAGCTCTAGCTGTTGATTTCTTCAGGAAAGCATTCCAAGGTCATGGACCGCTTGTTATAATTTAATGTTGAGATCTTGAGCATGTGACTTTGAGCACATCATTACTGACCTACAGTTTGTCACTTGGAACATGTCACTTGGGACATTGAGCAAGTCACTTGGGACATTGAGCATGTTACTTGCCTAATGAGCATATCAATTGCAACCTTGAACATGTCATTTACGACCTTGAACATGTCATGTTTGACCTTAGTATATCACTTGTGACCTTTAGAATGTCACTTGTGAGCTTGAGCATGTCATTTTTGACCTTGAGTATCTTGTGATCCTGAGTTTGTTACTTGTGCCCTAGAGCATGTCATTGTTGATACTGAATCTAGAGCTTGTCCACTTTCTCAAATGCTTAAGGGATATAAGGGGATATTACCCAGAATGGCCCATGTCCACATTATGTAATTCATGTAAAAGAAGCAGAGAAATGTATTCGTTCAGTAGTAAGAATAGGGTGATCCCTTATACTTAAGTATCGTCTAGGACTCTCTGGCAGTGGCTCTCCATTACCCGCTATCTTCCCCTTAAACAGCAATTTTAGTTTGATCATAATTTAACCTGATGATTTGTATTTACATTAGGGTATTGAAGAACTAAAGGAGAAACTGTTTGAAGTGACGTTACAACAGCAGTATATGGGTGAACATATTCCAGCAGCCTGGTTCACGTTTGAGAACAATATAGCAAAGTAAGTACACTCATGGTAGAGAAAAGAACAATATAGCGAAGTAAGTACACTCATGGTAGAGAAAGGAACAATATAGCGAAGTAAGTACATTCTTGGTAGAGAAAAGAACAATATAACGGTGTAAGTACACTCATGGTAGAGAAATGAACAATATAGTGAAGTAAGTACACTCATGGTAGAGAAAAGAACAATATAGCGAAGTAAGTACACCTGTGGTAGAGAAAAGAACAATTTAGCGAATTAAGTACACTCATGGTAGAGAAAAGAACAATATAGCGATGTAAGTACACTCATGGTAGAGAAATGAACAATATAGTGAAGTAAGTACACTCATGGTGGAGGAATGAACAATTTAGCGAATTAAGTACACTCATGGTAGAGAAAAGAACAATTTAGCGAAGTAAGTACCCTCATGGTAGAGAAAAAAGCAATATAGTAAAGTAAGTACCCTCATGGTAGAGAATGGCACACCTGACCTATAGTAACCTGGACTCGCATACTAGTACAATGGCAAACAAAAAATACAGAAACAGTGTTTTTACAGCTGATACAGCATTAATTGTATCCTGACATGTGATCCTTTGAAGCCTTCTGTGAATTTTACTAAATGCAAACTTTTTAAGTCCGTTTTATTTTGCCCCCAGTAAGTTTTTAAATTAAAAAAAATAAATAAAAAACTACTAGGTTATTAATTTTTTTAATAATTTTGTTAAAAATTAGTTTAGAAAGCATTAAAACAAATAAATGCTATTTTCATGCATACTTTCCCTGGTTGCTGGTTTATATCTTTATTTTCCCATGGCAGGTGCTCAGATGCGTAATCCAGTTTTTAGTTCTACTGGCCAAGGGCCGGCAGAGCTTATGGGATGGCGTGTTGTCCGTCGTCCGTCCGTCCGTTAACTTTTACCTCGTTAAGACGATAGGACCGTCATTGGCCTTCATTTTTCATCTGATCTTTACCAAACATTAACATATTGTTAAATCAATGAAAGCTTGGACAAGTTCGAAAACCGGCCAGATTGGACCAGCAACAGCTGAGTTATGGCCTTGATTTAGTTAAAAATGTTATATTTTGCCTCGGTAAGACACTAGAGCCTTTATTTTTCATCCGATCTTTCCCAAACTTTACCAAATTGTTAATATCAATGAAAGCACGGACAAGTTCGAAAACCGGCCAGATTGGACCAGTAACAGCGGAGTTATGGCCCTTGTTTTAGTTTAAAATGCTATATTTTGCCTCGTTAAGACAATAGAGCCTTCATTTTTCATCCGATCTTTACCAAACTTAACCAGATTGGTAATATCAGTGAAAGCTCGGACAAGTTCGAAAACCGGCCAGATCGAACCAGTAACAGCGGAGTTATGGCCCTTGATTTAGTTAAAATGCTATATTTTACCTCGTTAAGATGATAGGACCTTCATTTTTCATCTGTTCTTTACCAATATAGGTCTAATTACACTAAATCAACAGGATGTGCTCGCCTGGTGCAGTCGAAAGTAGTTCTGTATTAAAGAGTGCTAATCTTTTTTTCTTTAAAAACTTTTTTTAGTGCTGGTTCCTGTTATTGTTTGGCTATAACTGTATTCTGGACATGTTGTTGATATTTGAAAATGCAGCTCAACATGTTTTTGACAGTTTTTTATATAAATTTGAGAAGTGAAAGTAGACAGAGTATGAAATTGCAAGGGGTAAAAATAGTGTTGACCTTTGACCCGGTGTTAGTATACAACTGAAGAAATGTTTCTTAGAAGGTATTAAAGCCCCTATTTCCTTGTTGATGTTTAATAGCAGACATGTTTATTTGCATGATAAAGTAAGTTTCCCAGAATTCTAACGAGGTTGTCAACATTCTAACTTTACTATGGAAGGGCAATGGAGACTCATTTACGCTATTATAACCTATAAGGAGAAATTATGTATTTTTCAGAATTGCATAAAAAATGATTTTCTAGGCATTTATTTGGTTTGAATAGGTGAGTTGAACTCAGAAACAGAGAAAAAATATCATTTTCAGACTTTTAGACTATTTTAGAGTGTTTTTGGCAACTTTTCCTCAAATTTTCTGATTTTCTCTAAAAATGTGATATTTTTAATTTTTTTGGAATTTTTGTGAAAGATATATGGCAAAATGTGTGGTATACATACTCAGGGATGTGAAACAAAGCCACCAGAGTTGATTTGATGGGAAAATATTGAACGGTTGCTGAGTTATTGCTTTTTTTATTATTTCTTAATTTCTCGACAAAATCGACTCGATTTAGTGCAAGGTCAAGTGCAGGTAAATCGCAATAATTTCAAGATGAAGTCATTCGGCATTGCAAAACAAGTCAAAATGTTCTTTTATTAAGTTGTTAGGTTTAATCGACCAGTTTAATTAAAAAACATGATGCAAAAATAATCCCTTATAGGTCTAATTACACTAAATCAACAGGATGTGCTCGCCTGGTGCAGTCGAAAGTAGTTCTGTATTAAAGAGTGCTAATCTTTTTTTCTTTAAAAACTTTTTTTAGTGCTGGTTCCTGTTATTGTTTGGCTATAACTGTATTCTGGACATGTTGTTGATATTTGAAAATGCAGCTCATCATGTTTTTGACAGTTTTTTATATAAATTTGAGAAGTGAAAGTAGACAGGGTATGAAATTGCAAGGGGTAAAAATAGTGTTGACCTTTGACCCGGTGTTAGTATACAACTGAAGAAATGTTTCCGGTGTTAGTATACAACTGAAGAAATGTTTCTTAGAAGGTATTAAAGCCCCTATTTCCTTGTTGATGTTTAATAGCAGACATGTTTATTTGCATGATAAAGTAAGTTTCCCAGAATTCTAACGAGGTTTGACAACATTCTAACTTTACTATGGAAGGGCAATGGAGACTCATTTACGCTATTATAACCCCAAGCTGTACCAGATTGTTAATATCAATGAAATCTCTGCCAAGATCGAAAACCAGCCAGATTGGACCAGTAACAGTGGAGTTATGGCCCTTGATTTCGTTAAAAATGCTATATTTTGCCTCGTTAATACGATAGGGCCTTCATTTTTCATCTGATCTTTACCAAACTTCACCAGATTTTTTGACTTTTTTATTTTATTTTTATTATTTCTATTATATATATATATTTTTAATTTTTATTTTTTTTATTTTTTGTTTTGTTTTGTTTTATTAGCTCTACTGGCCAAAGGCCAGCAGAGCTTATGGGATGGCGAGTTGTCCGTCGTCTGTCGTCCGTCCGTCGTCCGTTAACTTTTGCCTTGTGAACACTCTAGGGACTTCATTTTGCCAGTGTCTTTATATCAATGAAAGCTCAGACAAGTTCGAAAACCGGCAAGATCAGAATTATTTCATCGGAGTAATAATGGCCCTTGTTTTGCTGAAAAATGCCTTATTAAGCCTTGTGAACACTCTAGCACCGTCATTTCTTATTTGATCTTTACCAAATTTGCACAGATTGTTAATATCAATGAAAGCTCGGACAAGGTTGCAAACCATTCAAATCAGATTAGTAACACCGGAGTTATGGCCCTTGTTTTTTCTGAAAATTGCTATTTTCTGCCTTGTGAACGCTCTAGAATCTTTATTTATTATTTGATCGTTACCAAACTTGCACAGATTGTTAATACCAATGGAAGCCTGGACAAGTTCGAAAATCAGCAAAATTGAGTCAGTAACACCAGAGTTATGGCCCTTGTTTTTATGAAAAACGCTGTTTTCTGCCTTGTGAACACCGTAGCACCTTCATTTATTATTTGATCTTTACCAAACTTGCACAGATTGTTAATATCAATGAAAGCTCAAGCAAATTCGAAAACCGGCTGAATCGGATCATTAACACCGGAGTTATGGCCCTTGTTTTTTCTGAGAAATGCTATTTTCTGCCTTGTGAACACTCTAAGGCCTTTAATATTAATCGGATCGTTTGTTAACTTTACCAGTGTCTTTATATCAATGAAAGCTCGAACAAGTTTGAAAACCGGCAAGATCGGAATAATTTCACCGGAGTTATGGCCCTTGTTTTGCTTAAAAATGCTGTATTAAGCCTTGTGAACACTCTAGCACCTTCATTTCTTATTTGATCTTTACCAAACTTGCACAAATTGTTTATATCAATGAAAGCTCGGACAAGTTCAAAAGCCAGCCAAATCGGACCAGTACCAGCGGAGTTACGGCCCTTCATTTTGTTAAATATGCTATATTTTGCCTTGTTAAGACGATAGGGCCTTCGTTTTTTACCAAACTTTACCAGAATGAGATTTTTTGACTTTTTTTTTCTTTTATTATTTTTATATATTTATTTTTTTAATTTTATTATCTCTACTGACCAAGTTCGAAAACCAGCCAGATCAAACCAGTAATGGCGGAGTTATTGCTCTTGATTTAGTTAAAAATGCCTATATTTTGCCACTTTAAGACAATAGTCATTCTCTTCATTGATGTTATAAGAGCCATATTAGCCAGTAGAGCGTCCACAGGCCCTCTTGGGCCTCTTGTTATATTTTTTCATTCGTTTTTTTTATTTTTTTGAACAAGGCCTTCATTTTTCATCCGATCTTTACCAAACTTTATCAGATTGTTAATATCAATGAATGCTCTCATAAATTTGAAAAACAGCCAGATTGGACCATTTACACAGGAGTTATGGACCTTGATTTTCTGAAATATGTTATATATTGGCCTCAGTAAGACGAAAGGGCCTTCATTTAGACGGATTTCAGTGAAACTTTTCAGGGATGATCTTTACCAAGCCTAGTTGTACATATCGTCACCATGTTCCGGTTGAATGTTTTTGGATGAGTTATGTCGCGTTAAAGGTTTTAATACACATACTTTGTGCAGACTGGTTCTCGTGAACACCTGGCAGGATTAAAACGAAACTTTTTAGGGATGATCAGTTCCAGGTCTAATTGTGGAAATCAGCGCCGTGTTCCGGTTGAATGATTTTTGGCAGAGTTATGGTCCTATAAAGGTTTTAATACACAAACTTTGTCTGGACTAGTTCTCCTGAACCCCTCGCCAGATTTCAACGAAACTTAACAGGGATGGTCAGCACCAAGCCTAGTTGCACCTGTTTTTGCCGTGTTCTGGTTGAATGAATTTTGGCAGAGTTATGACTCCTTAAAGGTTTTAATACACTAACTTCGTTCAGACTAGTTCTCCTGAACGTCTTGCTGGATTTCAACAAAACAGGCCAAGTTTTGTTGAAATCCAGCCAGACGTTCAGGAGAACTAGTCTGAACAAAGTAAGTGTATTAAAACAGTACCAAGCCTAGTTGCGTGTCATCGCCATGTTCCGGTTGAATGATACTGTACATAAAACTTTATGTTTAGCCAGTAGAGCATCCACAGGCCCTCTTGGGCCTCTTGTTTTTGTCTAGCCCTGGCAGATGCTTAAATGCATAATCCAGTTTGATTGGCCCTGGTAGGTGCTTAAATACATACTCCTTGATTGCTAACAGTTGTATAGTTAAAATTGATCTTGCCCTGGCTTAAATGTTTATATAACATTTGTATCTCACCCTGGTAGGTGCATACACCATTTGTGTCTCACCCTGGTAGGTGCATACACCATTTGTATCTCACCCTGGTAATACACCATTTGTATCTCACCCTGGTAAGTGCATACATCATTTGTATCTCACCCTGGTAGGTGCATACACCATTTGTATCTCATCCTGGTAGGTGCATACTCCATTTGTATCTCACCCTGGTAGGTGCATACACCATTTGTATCTCACACTGGTAGGTGCATACACCATTTGTATCTCACCCTGATAGGTGCATACACCATTTGTATCTCACCCTGGTAGGTGCATACACCATTTGTATCTCACCCTGGTAGGTGCATACTCCATTTGTATCTCACCCTGGTAGTGCATACACCATTTGTATCTCACCCTGGTAGGTGCATACACCATTTGTATCTCACCCTGGTAGGTGCATACTCCATTTGTATCTCACCCTGTTAGGTGCATACACCATTTGTATCTCACCCTGGTAGGTGCATACACCATTTGTATCTCACCCTGGTAGGTGCATACTCCATTTGTATCTCACCCTGGTAGGTGCATAACCATTTGGTGCATACACCATTTGTATCTCACCCGGGTAGGTGCATACTCCTATTTTGATCAGAGGCATCATACATGTATTGCATTAACATTGTGTTGATTGCAGAAGTACCTTTTGTTTGCATGCTGTTTAAACATTAATTTATTATTCAACAAAGTTTCATGGTTGATTGTTGGTAAACATGTATGTTTAAAGTAATTCTATAAAATTTTACCCTAAACATGCTAAAAGTAGATATTTCATGTCTGATAATACTTATGAACTTCCGATTGGCAAGTATTTATTTCGAGCCTCAGTTTTCTCTGGTAGTGTTGAGAATTTCTGTTCATGGTATGTAGTGATCCCAGTCTCATCCAGGCAAAAACAACGGGCACCACTAACTAAAATGTGTATTGCAGAGTACACAGAAATGTTTTGTCTATTTCAGAATGAAAACTAGTAAGGATATTGCAGAGTACAAGGAAATGTTTTGCCTATTTCAGAATGAAAACTAGTAAGGATATTGCAGACTACAAGGAAATGTTTTGTCTATTTCAGAATGAAAACTAGTAAGGATATTGCAGACTACAGGGAAATTGAAACCATTGCCAACAGATCAGGAATATTTGAGCAATCTGAGGTTTGTTAGTTCATTGACTTGTTTAAAACATGTAAAATGGAGCACTCTGGTTTAGTGGTAGAGCATTGGTCAGAGGGTCCAAAGGTCGTGGGTTTTATCCCCACCATGACCATATGTGTTGTGTCCCTGAGCAAGACACTTTATCTGCATTTGCTTCGTACTGCTTCTACCCAGGAAGACATTGAGTGATTAAAATGAGTTCAGAGAGCTTTCATTACAATTGATGTAAAATAAAAGTTTAAACCAAACATGTTTAAAATATGTTTGTTTGCCAAAGCCTGAGTCAGTTTAATCCGAGATCTATTCAGGGGCCATCCCCCCCCCACTGTCAGCTTTTTTTCTTTTTTTTTAGGATTTTCCCATATCGGGCCCCATTGGTGTCTGTCCTATCACTTGATTTCCCCTGTATTGTGCCTCTGTCAAGTACCCCTTATTACCCTATATCGGCCCCCAATCAATTTGTTTGACCGCTATGAATGACTGGGTATTGTAAACATTAGACACTTATCCGCTCGACCAGATTAATACAGCCCCAGGCTTGTAAATTAGTTTTGGACGTCATGATCTAGTCTTGATCACTCAGGCGTTTTCATCGGATTATCGATAATTGCAGGATTATGAGAACAGTAGATGCAAACGTCTGCATGATCTTGAATAATTTGAAGGTCAGATGTTTTGTTTGCAATAATTAGCAATGCAAACTGTGAAGTTGGGAGTCAAATGAACATGGAATTTGCTTGAAGTTTAAATGTTTAAAGGTACATAAGCCATAACTTTTAGCTTATAAAACATAAAATAATTTACTCAGTACATATATTGAGGCAAAAACCTGTGCATAATTATGTCATATAATTATGCAGAATATGGGGGTTTTCAGAACCAAAGTCGGAAATATAACGAGTAGTCTCCAAAAGCAACCGATTGCAATTAACTGAACAGGGCATTATTAACGCAGGTAGGTTTTTGTTTGTCAGAAACTCACTGAAATAAGTATACTTATTATGGGTGAAAAGAGGCTGAGAGGAACTAAGGAACCCCTTCTATAGTCAGGTGGGTGAGCATATTCCCTGACAGGTCTTGTACAGTAGATTATAAGAATCTTTCCGGTGAAGATAGGGAATTCCAACCCGAGGTATAAGTGTTTTTATCGGAACCGAGGCTGTGTTGATGTCGCCAATAAGTAACATGTTGTTTTTTTTTGCACAATGACGTCATTAATCATGATATTCAGTCGCAGTACAAATAAAAACTAAGCTACACTAAAATTACACACGCTGGTTAAGATTGACATGACCGACCATGTAACCAACTGAGGTAAGCGGTAACACCGCACAATGTCTTGCAGATGTAGTTCCGATGAAAACAGTTATATCGAGGGTAGGAATCTCCCTATCTGAACCGGATACCCATGATAGATTCTTTTTCTTGCATATCATTTACATTCTGCACGTTGATGTCACCAAATACTAACATTTTGCATGTTTCTTTACACAATGACGTCACGCAACTGTCATTATTGATATCAGCGCGTGACTTTTATCTTCCCTTATGGCAAGTTCTTCGTGCAAGAAAAGGCTTTCGGTTTGAAAATCATGCTTTCCGGCACCTATGTAAAACGCAGATCACCTTATCCTGTATGCAAGAATTTGCTTTTCCAGCAAAATATTTACATTTAAAATAAATGTTCTTTTCTGACTCACAAAACAGCGGGAATAAGTAACTTGCCCATTGTTCAATGGACCACCTGGTAAATGCCCTATTCTGACATACAGATGTAACAAATGAATTTGCTAAAAGTTACAAAACCCAGTGTTATTGCTAGGGCATATCATATCTGCAACCTTTCTAGTTGGAGGAAAGCATGATGCAGATGTACAATGTTTAAATGGAAGTTTAACAAATGAGTGGTCTGTATACACAAATCTGTTCATTAATGGCAGACTTAAATCTCTAACCTTGAATTGTTTTCAGATATTTCAGGCAGTTCAGTTTCTGCATGATCTGGGAAGTGTTCAACATTTCTCCAATGATTATCTAAAGTCCAAGGTTGTCATCAACCCGCAGTGGATCGTGGATGTGATGGCGTGTGTGGTCTCCGTGAAAACTGAAGTTATCAAGGTGAGATATTCTTCAGTGGGTTTTAATGCACTCTACAGATCCTTTTATTATGTCTCCTCTCCATGAAGTGGATGAGACATATTTTTTTTGATGTGTCCGTCTGTCCGTTTGTTAACTTGCTTCAAAGAACAAATTTGAAAAAACTTCACAGGAATCATCCTTGCATGGTCCTCTTTCAATTTATTTTAAATCCTCCTTATCTATCAACAAATATGGCCACCGTTACTAAAAATAGAACAATCCTTAAACAACTTCTTCTCATCTTCATTGACCTAATTGTTTTGAAACTTGATGAAAATAATCATAACCCTTTCCCAGATTTATGTAAATGTGTCATGCCCGTCAATATGGATGCCATTACTAAAATTACAAAAATCTTTAAAAGAACTTCGTCTCATGAACACATAGCCCACTTGTTGTTTTGTTTCTTATAAAAAATACTTGTTCATGGGTTCAAATCCCAGGTGGGCAGATTTTATTGTTGGAAACTTGTTTTTCACTTATTTCGCTCAAACTGTCACAGCTTATTTAGCCAGTAGAGCAATACAGACCCTAATGGGCCTCTTGTTTATCAAATTGGAAGTGAAACTGTCCTTTGGATAATAAATTAAACAGTAAGTTCTTGAAGGTCTTACAAATTAAACAACCTTCCTCTTCTTTTATTTAAGAAATAGAACATCGTTTACGGTGAATTATCGTTAAATATATCACGATTTGGAGTTCAATTTTAAACAATAATTTCACAAGCCCGAAGATCGAGTGAAATTATTGTTTACAATTGAACGACAAACCATGATATATTACAAGATAATTCACCGTAAACAATGTTCTAATTCTATTCTAATACCCTAAAATGTGAAAATAACGCACACATCTGAAATATTTCGCATTGCTTTGCTTACTCTCCTAATGTTGCAAACATTACAGAGATATATCGTTGAATATAATGAGATATTTTAAACCTGGCTATATAGTGCGGGTGTATTGGAATATCAATAATAATTATACTCCTCAAACTAAGTTCAAGGGGTTGATGCACTATTTTCAAACAAGTTTTATTTTAAAGGGCTCTGAATAACTTGAAAAAATCTGAAAGAATTATCAAAATACCATGAAAAATAAAGGAAATATGACCTATTGAAAATGTGCAAATAGCATAAATGGAAGTGGCCATCTCGGAACGATGACGTCATCACGCCTTTTAACCATATAAGGCATATTGACAAAATATATTTTAAGCAAAGAATATCACTGCAAATTGATTAAAAATAAATATACAGATATAAAATATATAATATGTAATATGCTTATTTTTCATTTGCAGTGATTTTTTTTGCTTTAAAAGACATTTTGTCAATTAGTCAAATATGGTAAAAAGGCGCGATGACGTCTCCTTTATTTTTCTTGGCAGTTTGATAATTCTTTCAGCTTTTTTTCAAGTTTTTCAGAGCCTTTTTAAATAAATCGTGTTTGAAACGATGCATCAACCCCTTTAATTTTCTCCATATGCTTACCAGTGAAATTGACTACCTACCATTTTCCAATGGTTACACAGAATATGTAAGCAATGTTGCATTAAACTGGACATTGTCAGGTCTTCTTCATTAGATGAAAGAACAAAACGTTGATCTACATTGTTCTGTTAACTAAAAAGAGTCCGAGATTTTTGATAATTTCAAAAAATCATTAATTTGCCCCCAAAAAACAATACTAAAAGTTTTAATATGTTTTGTCACTTTATTCATTACGTTTAAAGACATTTTCTATAGTTTTTTCTGCATAACAGATTTTCTTTAATTTTTTTGTACAGTAAGTCTGTTATATATATAGACAGAAAAGGCAAAAATAATGGTAGGTCACCATGCTTGTTAAAATTTAAAAAAAAATATTGTAATGCCACCATCATGTCAGTCTGTCCAAAAAGTTGAACAAGTCCATGAAATAGCTAAATAAGATATTTTTGAAGTCTAATCATTTATTCATTGGTCACAATTCTGCTAAAATTGTATTAAAGTAAAGAAGTAAAAAAAGTAAAACCTATATTTTTTTACAAAATCTGTTGAGACTATTACCACAATTTGTGCACAAATTAGCCCATGATGATACAATTTCCTTTTTTTTTGTATGTTCCCAATAACAGAATTTTTTTAAACTTTCTAAGCACATAGTTTAACATATATAAAAACAAAATGTACAATAAAAATGATAGGTCCCCATGCTTGTTTAAAAAAAGAATTTGAAACCCTACCCCTATGCTAAAAGGCCATGTTTTGTATGAAATTATATAGAAATGGTATATTTTCCTTTTTTGTTATGTTCCTAATAACAGAATTTGTTCAAACTTCCTAGGCACTTATTTGAACATATATTTAGACAATATATTCAATTAAATTTAATATTGGTTTTTGGAACCATACCATTATGCTTAATTTTTTTAATTTTGTTGGAATTTTTACAAAATGCTATATTTTCCTATTTTATGTATCTAATAATAGGCCTTTATTTAAATAAAGACAATAATAAAAAAAAATCAATAAAAAAAAATCAATAAAAAAAAAATTCAAATTTTTTTTCTTCAAAAAAGACAAAAAATACAACTAGACATCAAAAGCAACATTCCTGTAAATTTGTAGGAAAATCCATCCAATAGTTTTAGAAGAGAAGTCTCCCAAAAAAGCTGCGCATGGAAAACTACAGCAAATGCCTTTAATCACTACCATTGGAACTATGGACACAGAATTCTAATTTACCCCAAAATTGACTAACCTTTGACAGTTTAAATGCATATACATAACAGTTTTTAAAAACGCTGATTTTTTATCCTATCCAAAATGAAGTAAATTTTCAAAACCTAGCATATTTGGCACTGCACGCTTATCTGTAGAGTTATTCTAGAGAAAATGGTGAAACATGTTTGTTAAGGAATCAGTAGTCGTGAAAATAATACGAAATAACATTTTGGGGTGAAATTGTTTTTTTATTGAAATTTCAAAATCTGAATTTTTAAAAAAAAAAATTTGAGTGTAAAATGTTCCCAATGAATATTATACAGAAACACGAAACAGTTTCCATTTTTGGAATTCAATGTGTATTTAAACTTGTGCGATGATGCAAACTTTAATCTGATTAAAATAAAAAATGGATGGTCCTTAACTTATTTTGAGGAGTATAATATGAGCCGCAACACACGAAAACGTCCCTGCAGACAAAATTTTGACATTTTATTTTTTTGGTGTTTATGAAACATGATGATTTTCTCTTTAAAAATCTCTTTATTTTATGTTGATATTTTAATTAGAAATGATTTTATCTCTATGTGAAAATTAAAGATTGTACTCACCATTAATTTTGACGTGGACGTCGTCCAAGCGTTGATTAAATAACAACAGAAAACATAAACAATTACCATTTTTTATAGCATCAACTATTTATATTCAGAAAACATATTACCTATGATATAATAATTAGGTAAAACACGGAAGTGTCGAGAAATTTGATTAATTATTGATTGATTACCGGCCGACGTCATAAATTGTTATTTTATAATGTTGTCTAAACATCCGAACGGACGTTTTCGCGTGTTGCGGCTCATATATTTCCAAAAAAACTTTTCAGGATGGCAGGTTAGATCACGACGATATATCTAAAATCTGGTCCGCATACCCCAAACCATTGCATGGCTGGTTACTGAGGCTGACAGAAGAATTTGACCTGACATTTCCACTCAACGACTCGCCGGTGAATCTTGTGCCTTGTCTGCTGACCGAGAAAAAACCTCAGGTGGGTGATAACATGGTATAATTTATTTATAAATGATGTCTCGTGTGCTCTTGATGGATAAATGGACTGTTCTACAGACCAATTTATTTCATGTAAAAAACAAAACAACTTTGAGTAAAATTGTTCTAAACTTCTCAAATATAGAGGGCACAATTCCTTCCATTTAAGTATTCTTTCAGATATTATGTTCACATCGTTAGTGTTGAATTATTGTCATGTACTATATCATTTACATTGCTCATGCCTAAAATATGCTTTTGGTTAAACATTTCACATGACCATACCCCAACCATTTTTTTATTTTTTTTAAAGATGGCTGACCAGTAGTCCTTAATGTAAAAATGCATATAGAATATATAGCTGGAAATTAATTCTAGTGTTTATATATATATTTTTTCTAGTTTTCATGGCCAGAGATGGAGAGAGGCTCTGACATTAAAGAAAATAAGATGGTCTACAAGTTTGACTATCTACCTGCTGGGCTGTTTAACAGAGCACAGGTGAGTTTGTGATATAGAATGGCTCTGACATCATTATGGAAAACAAGATGGTATATTGCTACTGCAGGCTTGTTTGGCAGAGCACAGGTGAGTTTGTGATATAGAGTGGCTCTGACATCATTATGGAAAACAAGATGGTATATTGCTACTGCAGGCTTGTTTGGCAGAGCACAGGTGAGTTTGTGATATAGAGTGGCTCTGACATCATTATGGAAAACAAGATGGTATATTGCTACTGCAGGCTTGTTTGGTAGAGCACAGGTGAGTTTGTGATATAGAGTGGCTCTGACATCATTATGGAAAACAAGATGGTATATTGCTACTGCAGGCTTGTTTGACAGAGAACAGATGAGTTTGTTATATATGGTGGCTGTGACATTATGGAAAACAAGAGGGTATACTGCTACTGCAGGCTTGTTTAACAGAGCACAGGTGAGTTTGTGATATAGAATGGCTCTGACATCATTATGGAAAACAAGATGGTATATTGCTACTGCAGGCTTGTTTGGCAGAGCACAGGTGAGTTTGTGATATAGAGTGGCTCTGACATCATTATGGAAAACAAGATGGTATATTGCTACTGCAGGCTTGTTTGACAGAGAACAGATGAGTTTGTTATATATGGTGGCTGTGACATTATGGAAAACAAGAGGGTATACTGCTACTGCAGGCTTGTTTAACAGAGCACAGGTGAGTTTGTGATATAGAATGGCTCTGACATCATTATGGAAAACAAGATGGTATATTGCTACTGCAGGCTTGTTTGGCAGAGCACAGGTGAGTTTGTGATATAGAGTGACTCTGACATAACGGAAAACAAGATGGTATATTGCTACTGCAGGCTTGTTTGGCAGAGCACAGATGAGTTTGTGATATAGAGTGACTCTGACATTATGGAAAACAAGATGGTATACTGTTACGGCAGGCTTGTTTGACAGAGCACTGGTGAGTTTGTTATTTAGTGTGCCTCTGACATTATGGAAAACACGATGGTATATTGCTAATGCAGGCCTGTTTGACAGAGCACAGGTGAGTTTTTGATACAGAGTGGGTCTGACATTATGAAAAACAAGATGGTATATTGCTACTGCAGGCTTGTTTGACAGAGAACAGATGAGTTTGTTATATATGGTGGCTGTGACATTATGGAAAACAAGATGGTATACTGCTACTGCAGGCTTGTTTGACAGAGCACAGGCGAATGTGATATAGAGTGGCTCTGACATTATGGAAAACAAGATGGTATACTACTACTGCAGGCTTGTTTGACAGAGCACAGGTGAGTGTGATATAGAGTGGCTCTGACATTATGGAAACAAGATGGTATACTACTACTGCAGGCTTGTTTGACAGAGCACAGTGAGTTTGTTATATATGGTGGCTGTGACATTTAAGAAAACACGATGGTATACTGCTACTGCAGGCTTGTTTGACAGATCCCAGGTGAGTTTGTAATAGTGAGTGGTTCTGGCATTAAAGAAAACAAGATGTTATATTAGTTTGATTTTATCCGCTTGCCAGCCAGGGTGGTCATTGCACATACCAAGAAGATAGATTGACAGAATGATAAAAGAAGAGTGAATATATAACGTCAACATTCTTGAATTAGGTGCTTTTTCTGGACTATTAAATTTGCCAGCTTACCACATGATGACATTTGATAGATGATTAAGAATTAGTAAGAATATATGTAAATAAAAGAATATTTCTTAAACGCTAATGAATATTTGATCGATCCTGAGGGATTTCATGAAATGATGAATTGGTAAATTTAAAATGAAGAATTTGAAAAAAAATACTGTACAATTATTATACTAAATAATACTTAAATATTAAAAATGCTTTGTTCAATGAGACCGCAGACAAATTTATTGTTAAAAAATGAGGATCAAGTAAATGACTACAATCAAACAAGCTTGAGGCTGTAGTGTTTAAGACTACCCTCTAGATCACAATATTTGTATCATGTACTGTGCATATACATTTTCATAACTTTACAATTAATTTAAATTTAATTTACAAATATTTTCCTAATTGGATTTTTATTTTACAGGTTCGACTACACAATTTCTCCGACAGTGCTTCTATATGGAAGAAAGGATCGTTTCTGAAAAAGAATGTTCATATTGCCTTACTACAACAGACAAGGTAAGTTTATTTTGTGTAAAATAATTAACGAATATTTTTTTAAAGAGGTGTTTGGATTGATGGTAGCAGGCTGTTGGGCCGCGTGATAGGTTGGCTGGTGTCAACATTTCGTTTTAAAGAACGGTGCAAGTTGTTGGTATTTAATCCGCTTAGTACGAAGCTTCATGACATTAAGACGTAGAGCCTAAATAAACATATATATATATCCTGTACAGTAGCATGAGTGTCACTATAGGGTATATCAGGGCTTCTATTTTAAAATGCAAATCGGTCCAGGTTTTTTACTGCCGTAAGAATCGCATTTATTTTGAAAAAATCACTAAAATCGCCGTACCCCACCCACCATGTCAGCTGCACCATTCATTTTTTCCGTTTAGTCATTGATATAGAGAACTATTTAAAATATATGTTTGTATTATATTTGTATTATTTATAACTTACTTTATCACAATTTGTACACTTTAATGACTGACATCATGTCTTCGCTTTACTGAATGAATAATTTTCACTCAATATTAAAATTGTTGATCATTTGAGGAATTGAACCGGAAGTGTTTAATAAACCGGGTAAGAATAAAACGCGGACTAACACGCGCGGACTAGCGGATTATATACGATTTTACATAAATTTGAGTAATATCGTTTTTCATCAATTAGCTTAATTAATACCAAATGTTACAACTAACGCAAACAATTTCGGTCCGACTTAAAAAAAAAACGGTGTCAGGTTTGATCACTTTCCTTAATTAATGTCATTAATATTATACTTAAAGTTATTGTAAAATAAAAATCAAACAAACAATTAACACATCTCGGTATTTTAAAATTTTTTAATGACGCAAACAAATTTCATTCCCAGCTTTGGCTACTTAAAAATACAAACCGACACAAGCAAACAGGCTAACACCTTACGACTAACGGTATATCAAAGAAATGACAGACGGTAACACTCGCTTCAGTGAACCGACAGAATGCGTGATATACTTTCATTGATCACACATCAAAGGCATGCTAACTGGCTATAGACTCTTCCGGAAAACTCCCTACAATCGGTAATGGTTTAGTCCAAATTACCAAATTGACCTACTTTCGCACAGCGAGTGACAAACAATCGTGTTATGGATCAAAGAATATTGCCGCAAGGCATATTTTAGGATATCAGAAGGAGTGTGAAGGGCAATTGTAGATTTTTTAACGACCGATAGATAAAATATCTGGGACTGATTTAAACAGATTTTTGAAAAGAAAAACGGTCCGGAGAAACAGATTTCGGTCTGGGAACCGATAAACCGGCGATTTTAATAGAAGCCCTGGGGTATATATAGTCGTGTTTCCCTTTATTCGGATGCCAGTGCTGCAAACACCTGGAGATATTTAAGGGTTTTGTAGTCTACTTGGTACAATAAAGCATTTCATATATATCAAAATGATCATTATGGTCTGTGTTATGGTTCTACTTGTTGCACACCGTAACTTTGTGATACAACAGATAAAGATGGCATCCAAGATGGCAGTGCAAAATATAGACAAAAAAGTTTCGTGAAGTATTGAATTAAATAGCACAAAATGTATGTACTTTACTGGCTAAACAGTATAATAATGACGGAAAGATGACAATTTACTGATAATGGCAATATTCTCACTGAAAGTTTCAACATGTGACTGATTTATAACAAAAAGAAAGAGGTAATTTGTCAAAATGTATAAAAAAAAAATATATTATTATTTAGTTTAGGATTAACAGTTTCTTAATTAATTCATGTTCAGACTTAAAAACAATACTATTGAAATGTTTCCGATAACCTGATCGACCTTCTTTTTTTTCTTCCAACTATAAATGTTTTCCCCGTCCACCCATCCACCCACCAAAAAGGAATGTTTATGTGTATAAGTGTCTTATTGTAAGAATATTGTCATTTAATTATTGTGGTTAAGTTGGCGATTGTTTAAATCAAACTAGACAATCAAGCGTATTCTTCAGGGGATAGCTATAGGTTCAGCATCAATAGATGCTCATTAAATGTGAACAAAAGGTACTGTGTCCCAGTGACTCTGTTTGCTGGCTTACTTGCACAGTCATACAAAGTTTGAAGACATAGAAAATGTAAATTTCATTACCAATTGCTGTACGTACTTGGGTTTATGTACTCGAAGACTTTAAAAACGCCTCACTGAAAAAACTCAAAGATTATACCAAAGTTTAATGTATTATTTCAAAATCAGTTATATGAGCACTTCATCTGCATATGAAAAAAATGTTTTGAATTGGCAATATACATGGGCTATTACGACATTAGTTTAAAAGTTGCATGTAAAAATTATTGAAACTATATACATAAAACTCTCGAGTATACTTTAGGACTCAAAACACCAGTTAAATATAATGAACATATGGAGGGTTCAGTGCAAAACTTATGCATCTCTTTCTTTATTCATATGTAGCTACAATAGTTTTGCACTGACCCCTCGATATTAAGGTCATATACTTTCCTCTAACCTGTCTAGACATAATATAAATATATAAACGTCCATTTTCCTGTTCCAGAGATTCGGAGCTGATCGTGATGGCCCAGGGACCGAGACCTGAGAACATCCTGTTCCTTGTGCATGAAGTGTTTGAAGGATTGATCTCCGAGTCATTCCACGGTGTCACATATGACTTCAGTATGCCATGTCCCGAGTGCCAAAGAATGGTTGGTAACATTTGTCTTCAATCGTCCCTGTATTTGTAAAATAGACTCTGCTTAGCTTTTATTTGGGTTATTCTAAAGTGGTTTATAGGGATGGCAGTGTTAATTTGATGGTCACTAGTACATGTAGTTTAAAGGAAACTTTGTCAATGGAATATAACTATTTGTGTCTGTGCTATCTTTAAACTCTGTGAACTTTTAATGCCATATAAGGTTGCTTGAAATGGCTGAAATTAATAATAAACTAACTTTGACTTATAAATACATACACATTCAAGATTTTTTAACATTTGCCTAAAAACAACGTAAATGTAAAGCTGCGCTTTATCTGAATCATATATATGTGTTTCTGCAAGCTTAGGATTGATAGAAATATTCAAAATGATCATGGTTTAACCCATAAAAATCAATTCTCTTAATATGGTGCCTGCATAAACTTACAGTAATATTACTGTCTTGTTTCCCTGTTTCAGGTGGTGAGAGACCCGCACATGTTTGCTGCGTCCACCATCCGTCGTGCCATCGACATGAAAGCTCCATTCCTACAATGCATCAAATACTTCCACACCATTTCCTGCTCTGATCTTCAAAGTAAGTAAGGGGTCGGAGAATTGGCAATTTTCTAGTGGTAGCAGTGATAGTTTACTGCGTGTCTAGTGGTAGCAGTGATAGTTTACTGCTAGTGGTAGCAGTGATAGTTTACTGTGTGTCTAGTGGTAGCAGTGATAGTTTACTGTGTGTCTAGTGGTAGCAGTGATAGTTTACTGCTAGTGGTAGCAGTGATAGTTTACTGCATGTCTAGTGGTAGCAGTGATAGTTTACTGCTAGTGGTAGCAGTGATAGTTTACTGTGTGTCTAGTGGTAGCAGTGATAGTTTACTGTGTGTCTAGTGGTAGCAGTGATAGTTTACTGCTAGTGGTAGCAGTGATAGTTTACTACTAGTGGTAGCAGTGATAGTTTACTGCGTGTCTAGTGGTAGCAGTGATAGTTTACTGTGTGTCTAGTGGTAGCAGTGATAGTTTACTACGTGTCTAGTGTAGCAGTGATAGTTTACTGCTAGTGGTAGCAGTGATAGTTTACTGCGTGTCTAGTGGTAGCAGTGATAGTTTACTGTGTGTCTAGTGGTAGCAGTGATAGTTTTACTACGTGTCTAGTGGTAGCAGTGATAGTTTACTGCTAGTGGTAGCAGTGATAGTTTACTGCTAGGTAGCAGTGATAGTTACTACTAGTGGTAGCAGTGATAGTTTACTGCATGTCTAGTGGTAGCAGTGATAGTTTACTGCATGTCTAGTGGTAGCAGTGATAGTTTACTGCATGTCTAGTGGTAGCAGTGATAGTTTACTGCTAGTGGTAGCAGTGATAGTTTACTGCGTGTCTAGTGTAGCAGTGATAGTTTACTGTGTGTCTAGTGGTAGCAGTGATAGTTTACTGCATGTCTAGTGGTAGCAGTGATAGTTTACTGCTAGTGTAGCAGTGATAGTTTACTGCATGTCTAGTGGTAGCAGTGATAGTTTACTGTGTGTCTAGTGGTAGCAGTGATAGTTTACTGCTAGTGGTAGCAGTGATAGGCTAGTCTGAGTGGTAGCAGTGATAGTTACTGCTAGTGGTAGCAGTGATAGTTTACTGCATGTCTAGTGGTAGCAGTGATAGTTTACTGCTGTCTAGTGGTAGCAGTGATAGTTTACTGCATGTCTAGTGGTAGCAGTGATAGTTTACTGTCTAGTGGTAGCAGTGATAGTTTACTGCATGTCTAGTGGTAGCAGTGATAGTTTACGTGTCTAGTGTAGCAGTGAGTTACTGCTAGTGGTAGCAGTGATAGTTTACTGTGTGTCTAGTGGTAGCAGTGATAGTTTACTGCTAGTGGTAGCAGTGATGTTTACTGCGTGTCTAGTGGTACAGTGATAGTTTACTCGCGTGTCTAGTGGTAGCAGTGATAGTTTACTGCATGTCTAGTGGTAGCAGTGATAGTTTACTGCGTGTCTAGTGGTAGCAGTGATAGTTTATCTAGTGTGCTATTTAGCTAGTGTAGGACAGTTGACAAGTTACTGCGTGTCTAGTGGTAGCAGTGATAGTTTACTGCGTGTCTAGTGGTAGACTCAGTAGCAGATAGTTTACTGTAGTCTAGTGGTAGCAGTGATAGTTTCTGCGTAGTCTAGTGGTAGCAGTGATAGTTTACTGCGTGTCTAGTGGTAGGCAGTGATAGTTTACTGCGTGTCTAGTGGTAGCAGTGATAGTTTACTGATGTCTAGTGGTAGCAGTGATAGTTTACTGCGTCTAGTGGTAGCAGTGATAGTTTACTGCGTGTCTAGTGGTAGCAGTGATAGTTTACTGCATGTCTAGTGGTAGCAGTGATAGTTACTGCTGAGCGTGATTTACAGTGTCTAGTGGTAGCAGTGATAGTTTACTGCATGTCTAGTGGTAGCAGTGATAGTTTACTGCGTGTCTAGTGGTAGCAGTGATAGTTTACTGCATGTCTAGTGGTAGCAGTGATAGTTTACTGCGTGTCTAGTGGTAGCAGTGATAGTTTACTGAGTGTCTAGTGGTAGCAGTGATAGTTTACTGTCGTGTCTAGTGTAGCAGTGATAGTTTACTGCAGTGTCTAGTGGTAGCAGTGATAGTTTACTGCGATGTCTAGTGAGTAGCAGTGATAGTTTAGTGCTAGGTAGCAGTGATAGTTTACTGCTGTCAGTGTAGCAGTGATAGTTTACTGCGTGATCTAGTGGTAGCAGTGATAGTAGTATGCTAGTGGTAGCAGTGATAGTTTACTGGAGTCTAGTGGTAGCAGTGATAGTTTACTGCGTGTCTAGTGGTAGCAGTGATAGTTTACTGCATGTCTAGTGGTCAGCAGTGATAGTTTACTGCATGTCTAGTGGTAGCAGTGATAGTTTACTGCGTGTCTAGTGGTAGCAGTGATAGTTTACTGCATGTCTAGTGGTAGCAGTGATAGTTTACTGCGTGTCTAGTGGTAGCAGTGATAGTTTACTGCATGTCTAGTGGTAGCAGTGATAGTTTACTGCGTGTCTAGTGCTAGCAGTGATAGTTTACTGCGTGTCTAGTGGTAGCAGTGATAGTTTACTGCGTGTCTAGTGGTAGCAGTGATAGTTTACTGCATGTCTAGTGGTAGCAGTGATAGTTTACTACGTGTCTAGTGGTAGCCAGTGATAGTTTACTGCTAGTGGTAGCAGTGATAGTTTACTGCGTGTTCTAGTGGTAGCAGTGATAGTTTACTGCATGTCTAGTGGTAGCAGTGATAGTTTACTGCTGTCTAGTGTAGCAGTGATCATGTTTACTGGCATGTCTAGTGGTAGCAGTGATAGTTTACTACGTGTCTAGTGGTAGCAGTGATAGTTTTACTGCTA